>JAGFMF010011783.1:844271-883217 GCA_019455555.1 Galemys pyrenaicus | reverse complement strand
CTCCATACGGCCTTCCAGAGTGGTTGGACTAACTTGCATTCCCACCAGCAATGTAGTAGATTTCCTTTTTCTCCACATTCTCACCAACATTTGTTGTTGGTTTTTTTAATATGTGCCGAGAATGCTAATTTTTATTATTTTTTTAAAGATTAATTTATTTATGCATACAAGAACTGGGGTGCAGGCAAGAGCTGCTGCAGGGGTGGGTGAGAGAAGTCACTAGAGACAGATCAACGGAAGTACACTGCTGAGGGGAGCAGTGGGCACAGCAGGAGAGGTCTGCTGGGCCATGTGGGTCCTCTCCCTGGCCTGTGGCAGGGATCAAACTAATGCTGCAGTGGCTGTGGTTTGCTTCATAGTAAATTGCTTAACCCACTACGCCACTAGGGAGGCCCTGAGAATGCTAATTTTTAAACAATGGTTACTTGAACTTATTTTCTGATTTAAATAAAAGCAAGTATTATAGTCCAATTCAGTTTTCTAGTATTACTTGTCCTCTTATTTCCTGACCAATTTACTTCAGTTAAGTGGTTTCCAGAACTAAATTTGTAAAGTTGTTACCTCAATATATTAAGTAGAAATCACATTTTGTTTATTTCATTTGAAAACATTTATGGCCAAGTTATAAGCCCATTTAGTAATGTCTGTATTAAAATGTAATAGGTGAAAGATATTTAAATAGAGACCAATTTGCTATTACACTTGAGATTATAACAGATGAAAATTAGGACATTATTTCTTTGTTGCAGCTTCATGCCCCATCTCCCTTGCAGAGGGAAAAAAATACTTTAATCTCTGGAACAACTATTAGGTGTTATTCTTTTGTGTTAGCATTTTTGCCACTGCCTGTAAAAGAATACCCAGTGGAAATTTTCCAGTAATGATTAAGAAAGAGGTAAATATGAAAACTTGAGGAATGCATGTTATGATCTTGGCACCATCACTCAATATTATACAACATTTCTGACCCTCCCTTCTGTCTCTATGAAAGGAAACACCAAGCAGCAAGTCAGTGGTAGGACTTGGATTAGGATACATAATTATGTTTCTCCATTTTGTATTTCTTTTGTGACTCAGCCTAATCCTTTGAGAAACGTATTCAAACCACAACTGCCTGAATGTCATGCCAATTTCCTTTAAACCTTGGCGGAATCAGTCTTTTGCCAGCTGTCCTCCTACTGACAGCAATAAAGTTTACATTTTTACTTTTTTGATTAAAAAATATCTTGGCTAAACAATGGACTTTTCATTTTTACTGTTCTAACACCTTGTGGACTGCCTTGCTTTTCCACATAATACACGTTTGTGTATATTGTCTCCTCTAGGGACTTTACCAAGGCAAAAAATCATAACAGTTACAAGTGATCTTTTGGCTTATCCAGTGGAATCTTGGACCTGATCAGGACTTTAGAGAGAGTATGAAGTTAAGATACAGGTGGTGACCGGTTTATGGGTGTGATTATATTTGTATATGACAATTAGAAGTGGTCACCACAGCTAATATATTCTGCAACTCCCCAAACTTTTCTTCTCTTCAGACTTGGTTTTCCTTTTCTTCCTATTTTACCCTCTTTTTAAACTTTATATTTTTTCCCATTTCAAGCCTAGACTCATTCTCTTCTTGTTCTAATGCAGGTCCCAGGTGGGACCTTTCTGTCTGGGTCCTGAAGATGAATATGGGAAAATAATCCCCAAATCCAACTCAATCTCCATCTCAAGTTCTACCTTTTGGGTCCCTCAAAGATGTAACTAACATGCCAAATTTATGAAATGTCCAGATCAGTTAGAGTCAACATTATGAGTATGCTCAAATTTTAATAACTCCACACAAAGTATGGACCTAAGTATTATATTATTATGATCCATGTGCCCCTCCAGGGCTCAGCTTCATACTCCCATCAGTAATGAGCATGTGCCGTAGCCCAGCTGCGGCAACGAACCAGGGTCCCCACAGGATTAGACAGCGTTGGCAATGAATGTATAGGGAAAGGGGAAAGGGGACAAGAAAACCCGGACACTCTTTCTATGGTGCCAACATCTTACATCTCCCACTGAGAGTCTCAGCAGTTCTTTATTTATACTCTACACACAAGAAGCAGGAAAGCAGGGAAACATCATTTGTAACATTTTTTAGGAAAAACGGGGGACTTTCTTTTTGAGAACAGCAGAACAACATTCCTTATATTTTCTTAGGACTGGTGCAAAACAACATGTATCCATCCAAATACCAAACATTGAGGCAGATGTAATAACCACCAGCTCCATCACAATCAACTAGCCTTTCCATCACAGGCCCCAAGCAAAAAGGAAATATTAAAATTAAACTCCAAACTGTATCTATTCCTTACCATTTCATCCCCCAAAGCAGCCACCAACCCCAACCTATCTTGAACCCAATAGTTCGTCATCAAAATTGCTCAGCAACCAGTTATTTTGTTTGTTAAAACAGCCAATCTTAAAACTGCCCCCCCCCATGGGAAATTTCCATTAACACTTAATATGCCTTTACAAGATGGTGACAGTAATATCATCCAAAATAGTGGAGATCGGGCAGGGACCATCTTTGGAGCTCCTGATTTTTCAGGGTTGTCCATCATGCCAGACTTGTCACTCAGCATGAGTAGCATGGCCCCTGGCAAGCATGCATCAAGTGCTTATATGTTAAATTATTTAAATGAAATAAGAATAATGGTGACAATATTTTTCTACCTTATGCCACTTTTACTGATGCTGCTGCTACTTGAGTAGTAATAATAATATAGGTTATCAGATCATCTCTAAAGGGCTATGAGCTTATTTCAGGGATAAGGAGTGTGGTGAGAACTCTCAGGATTGCTTTCTGCTCTGCAGTAGGTGAGGCCGAGAAAGAAAAACTTCCTAGCTAGGAGGCAAAGATATTAAAGCTTATGTTTTGCAAACTTCACCAAACAAATGATACAGTAAAAGAGTTCCTTCCTTCCCATCTGCACCTTGCTGGCTTTCCATCAGAAGTGATTAGCATCTGCCTTGATCTTTCTATTTTTCTTTAGTGCAACCTCTAAGTGAGCTATGCCAATTTTTTCTGCCTCTATATATGTCTGTGTTTGAGAGAGAAGAGAATATGAAAGAATATTACATGCAGGTAAAGGAAAGGTTTTATATTTCTGATAGAGCTCAAGACATATTTTCCTATATCATCACTATCAGATTGGTTAGTTATTTAACTCATTAAGGGATTGTTTTGTGGGAAAGTACGTTCAACTTTGATTTGAAAGTAACCAAACCTTTTGAACACAGCTTATGGTGAGCCAAGTTCTGCTAGGTAGACTTTTTTACTAGGCAGTATTGAAAAACCTGCATGTCAGCTGAAACAACAAAAGTGATTGTTAATCTGATGTTTTCATACACGTAAGAAAAGGAAAGAACTGGAAATCTAATATTGCACTAGGAGTAACCTTCTGAGCAGAGTATAAAAACGGGGAGGAAAATAGCCAGGTTTAATTTAAGTTGAATGAACTACTTAAAGAATGCAGCCAAGTTTGCAATAATAAGCCTTTTTTCCTTCTCTGACTTGTTTGACAGAGGTGGGTTAGTTTTCTTGGGAGGGAAGGTCTGTGCCCTAAAGTCAAAGAAACAGCCAGTGTCAGGGGGAAAAAAAGAAGCTTTGAGTAGAATGGAAGCAGTGGAAATAGAAACTTTGTTTCTCTGATAAAAGTTTTCAAAAGAGAGAAGTGATGGATGAAAACCAAAAGTGATTTTGGTGGAGGGCAACTGAACTGTATCTGGAATAGACTTTGTAACCTGACTACTGCTGAGAAGCAAGCAATGCAGACCCCATTGTGTATTTTATCTTTTCCAAGTTCTAGTGCCCAAGTCTCTCTTTTATACCTTCTTTTTTTTTTTTTAAAGATTTTATTTATTTATGCACACAAGAGCTGGGGTACAGGCCAGAGTCCAGGGAGGTGAGAGGATTCACCAGACAGAGTGGGGAGCAGAACAGGCAGACTGACTAAAACACACTGCCGAGGGCAGCAGCGGGCGAGGCAGGAGAGGTCTGCTGCGCCATGTGGGTCCCCTCCCTGGCCGGCAGCAGGGATCGAACTCATGCTGCAGTGGCTGTGGTTTGCTTCACAGTGCATTGCTTAACCCACTGCGCCACCAGGGAGGCCCCCTCTTTTATATCTTCTTTATGCCCTTTATTATTGTCTCTGTCCCTCTCTGTTCTCACTGCTCTGCCTCTTTGTTTCATTTTCTGACACTCTTACCTAATCCTCAGTGTCTTCAGTTCCTTTATGTTTTATAAAGGAACCACAAGTGGTTAAAAAATTGAAAGTTTTTTCAAAGCTACTTGCTGTAAATAAATAGGGAGTTTTCAGTAAAAAACATGGAAATGATTACAAATTTAATCATATCTAATATTCTGATATTTACCTGAATATCTGTGGAGCAGGTAAGACCTAGTTATCCAAACCTGCTTGAAAACATTTTCACTGATAGTATACAATATACCATTTACAACAAACTTTAGATCATCACTTACTCTTAATAATAAACTGTAATCACATGTTATTTTTCTTACAGCTTCACCTTACACAAGTCTACCTCTCCGAGAAGAAATGATGGCAAAATACACCAACTTTTCCTTGGAGAGTCACAACATATCACTGACTGGTAATTGTATCATATTTCAAATAACACTATGCCTAAAGAGTTTTTATTTTGATTAAAGTCACTGTTTCTTCTTTCTTGAAGTACCAACTCCGCTCATGGTCTGGTGAAAGAAATACCAGTATGTTACACAATTTTAATCTGATGGGAATCTGGTGCAGTGAGGACAGCGTGGCCCTGTGTGCAGGAACATAGCAGCTAGTCCAGACGTGGGAGGACTAAGAAAAGCTCAGGGGGGACCTGAGGGACACCTTGAAAGAGAGGGGGAAGTTCACTTTGATTTGCAGATTTTTTTTTGTGTGTGTGGTAACATTGGTATACACAATTGTATGTGATTGAACAGATCCCACCTCCTAAGATGCACATCTCCACACTATACCCATCACCAATGGACCCATAGTCTTCCATAATAATCCACTGTGCTTCCTCCCCATGGTGATACCCCTCTTTTCCTTTTTGTAACCTCAGTTCTGCAGTCAAATTTCTAGGGATTGTTGTAGATACTTTTTATGTTTTCATCAATTCTTGGTGGTACATCTACTCAAACCACTCTTTGTTGATGGAATTTATGCATCCACTAGAACACCTTGAGGCAGAGAAATTAAAGATGCTATCACATGAGCCAGTTATAGTGCCATGGGAAAACAGGTAGGGAATTGTGAAATAAAACTCAGCTTGGCATTCTCTGTCATAGTTTTGAATTCCAGAGTTTCAAAAGTAATGTGAGAATTCTTTCAATAAGTAAGAGTAGTTATCTGTTTTAGTAGCAATATTCAAATAAAAGTATATTTAGAATTTAAATTATTTCAAGCTTGTGTATTAAGTCACTGAATTTCATCCATTTATAAATAAGGATTTTAACTGTCCTCTGGTCTTGAGATCTCTTTATCTATTTCTATGTTGAATGAATAAAAAATTGTGACATTCCCTGTATCCTACCATCTGATACCATTGGAACATTTGCACTGAGCTTTTTGGTGGAACCTTTCTGTGACTTTGTGTAAACCTTATTATTCCCAGTGTCCCCAGCCCAACATTTAGTGTTCATTCTTATTTATAATAACTAATCAACACTTCTATGTTGTTACTTATTCATTTACTCTGTACTTTCTGGTTAGTTTCCTCTTTTGGGAAATGGTTTCTTTCCAAGTAATTCATTGCAATATAAGTTTGCGCTTCCTTTGACATGGTAATGTTGGCAATAGTACATCTCTCCCTTACCCAATGATGCTGGATCCTGGGGGTAAAAGGATCAGGTGCCTAAGAGTGAGGACTCCTGGTTTGAGGGTTTAACTCCTTTAAAAAAATACTTGTTTAGAAGATTTATTTATTTATACATACAAGAACTGGGGTACAGGCCAGAGGTGTGTGGGGGGTGGGTTAGAGGATTCACCAGACACAGAGTGGGGAACAGAATAGGCATACTGACTGAAATACACTGCTGAGGAGAGCAGCAGGTGAGACAGGAGAGGTCTGCTGCGCCATGTGGATCAACTCCCTGGTCAGGGATCGAACTCGTGCTGCAGTGATAACTCTTAACCATTTAGCCCCAATATTCCTACTATTGTGAAGGCACCAAGTGTTCATCATTTCTCTTCTGTGTTGAACTTGGCTTTTCTCTTCCTCCCAGGCCCTGGACTTCAGCACTCCCCAAATGTAAGCATGCAGCAGTGTGTGACCTTAGCCCAAACATGCTGTCTGCTTCCACCCACTGTTATCTAATTTTTTCTTAATTCCTGCTAGACAACAGTAGCAAATCATAGAAATATGACTGTGAAACTAAGAGACAATCAGAGGGGTGGGGGAGGAGAGGGAACAAAGTGGGATTTCTAGCATAAGTAAGGAACCTGATCTATTATAATCCTCCATCTTCCCATCCCTCCTGCTGTTGTTCAAATCCTTCTAATTTTGGGGAAGTCAAAGGTTATATCACAAGTGAAGCACACATGGAGAAAGCACATATGTAATATATGTAAGTTAAGTTGGTTATTTCATGTGTTATGATTCTTAAATGGAGCCACTGAGGCTTAATGGTTGTCATTTCTTAGAAGATTACAACTTGCTTAAATATCTTGTGCAAATGTAAGTTACTGAGACATTTTAGGAACTTTTTTTAAAATATAGTTCAGGGCCTCCCTGATGGCACAGCAGGTTGAACACTGCACTAAGAAGCATCTGTGGCACAGCAGTGCGAGTTCAATCCCCGGCCAGGGAGGGGACCCACATGGCACAGCAGACCTCTCCTGCCTTGCCTGCTGCCCCCTCAGCAGTGTATTTCAGTTGATCTGCCTGTTCTGCTCCCCGCTCTGTCTATGGTGAATCCTCTCACCTCCCTTTGCCTCTGGCCTGTACCCCAGCTCTTTTATGCATAAATAGATAAATCTTCAAAAAATTATCAGTATTTAAATAAATAAATAAATATATGGTTCGGAAACTGAACAAGTGGGCATAGTTTTAGAAATGTAGATGTCATAGATGTTTTTGTAACACTAATAAACTATGGAAATACATCCCAACTGTAGAGACATTATTCATTGAGTTCAATGGGAACATCTGTTGGTTAACCACAAAATATTTTAATACTAGAGGTAAAACTTTTAAATATTTTTGATGGTTATGATTTCCTGACAGGAAGGAAAGCTGAAGTACCTGCAAAGTATTATAAGAATGATGAGATAATAAGTAGGGCTTGGAGGAGGGCCTGTCACAAATAAATGTTACCTTGCAGTTTTAATCATGAAAGAGAAGCATTTAGTTGCAAATGTGAATATCTAAAATGTGTTGAGCACAATATTCATTTGTTACTACATTGTTTTATTGATGCATTATAAATTTGTTTAATATTCTAATAATATTTTCTATTAAAACCATGATTCAATAGTTCATTTACATTGTCATGAGGATTTTTTATCTTGGAGAGCTGGGATGTAATGTTGGTTCTGAGACTTTGGATTCAGCCATTCTGAAATCTGAGATTCAGCCCTGTCATTATCTCGATGCCTGATTTTAAGCAGATGATCAACCCATCTTTGCCTCAGCTTCACCATCTGTGAAGTAGAGATGATATTTGTGTAATTTATCTCAATGAAATGCTGTAAAGACTAACTGATATAATCAGTGTGTAACTTTTAGCGACATACGTGATAGTTTTTGTTATATTTCCTAGTGAGATATGTGGTAGGAGAAAGGAAGGGGCAATATTTGATGAATTAATTTATTAATAATATATGTAGTAACTCATTTAATCCATCCGGAAGTCTCATAAAATACATATTGTCATATTTTACACATGAGGAAACTGAGTTGCCCAACATAAAAGTGCTTTGTTTTACCTTGTGAATGATCATAAGTCAGGGACCCTGAACATCAGGCTGCTTCTTGTGAAATGGAGGTGAAAATTTATATCCTAACTTCCTGCTGTGTTATGAGGCCCCAATGACCACATCACCAAAAACAGCATGGTGCCCCAGGATCACCTTCTGCAGTGTAAATATCTCTGTAATACCTAGGAGTGATAATCCTGTCATGTTTCCTTGTCAGTCGTCCTGCCCCGCAAGAAAGATGATTTGTCTTCAACTTCACGAAGTCAAAATAGCCTTTTTTGGGTGTTCTGACTTCTAGAGTTTTCTTCAGTTCCACTGTCTGCAGTAAGAGTGGGTCATCTGTTTCTGAGCAGGGTTGCCCTGCAGAGTTAGACTGGGACTGAGTGGAGACCATCAGGATGAGTGATCTTTAGCTCAGATTCTAGAAAAGACTGACAGAAGTCTCCAAAGGCTTTGCCTTAAAGCAATGCCTCAGTGGAGTTTTGCTGGATGTGAAAGTTTCCTGGGTTCTTCAGTAGATAGTCCATTTACAACTGGCTTGGGTATTTTGACTTTTAATATCCCCTTCCTTCTCTGTGAGTTAAGATCTCCTTTCATACACCTGCAAGGGGATAAGCCACAAAAGTTCAGCCTTCTGAAGATATATGCAGCAACCACAGAGATGGTAGCTGCTGTAGAAAGAGACTGCTGAAATGCAGATCCCTCCACAAAGCTAGAATATTGCTGACTAATTTCACTTGCATCCTCAGGTTTCAAACATCCATGTTGTTGCACATTGCCAGATTTCTTTAAGGCTTTGTGATGTACCATTGTTTATATACATCATATTTTGTGGGGGACACTCATCCATCAGTGGACATTTGGATTGTTTTCATATCTTGGCTATTGTGATATGAAGTATCTTAAACAGTCAAACTCAAACAAAGATTAGAATAAACTACCAGGAACTGGGGATGGAGGGGAGGTGGGGGAAAGAAGTGGGAAGACATCAGGCAAAGGAACTAAGTTTTGGTTATACAATATAAATAATTTCTAGAGATCTACTTTACAACATGGTACTTCTCAATAACAGTACTATATCATACACTTAAATGTCTGTTAAGATGGTATACTCATTTAACTCACTGTTAAGTGAGTTCAACACAATTTTAAAACAAAGATTATTTTTATGCAAATGAAAGTTATCAATCATTTAAATAATCTGACTTTTGATTTAGAAGGTCAGCTTTGGTATTGTTACAGAAAATATGTGGAGGAAGAGAAACTAGCCAAGAAAGTTTGAGGTAATTTACTTGGTGTTGGTAAAAGATAATGATGGTATGGAGGGCGGGGAGCTTTCCTTGACTCTCATAGTGTCCTTGACTGGGTCTAAACATTTAACTGACAAAAACAGATTAACAGGAGAAAAACCTACAAATTTAAGAGAAGTTTTGTGTGACACATGGGCCTTCTGCAGGAAATGAAGACCCAAGGATACTTAAACCTCAGAATTTTATGCTTGATTTGATGAAGAGTGGACAGTCATGGGAAGAAGGTATGATATGACAGAGAGTGTAAGGTAAGTGTAATAAATTGAGGGAAATTTAGCAAGTCCTGTTTGTAGTAATTTTCTGGACTCCCTCTATGTTTAGAAAGGATGATCCTTTACAGGTGTATGTGGAATAACTCACATATGATGAGTCAGAGATTGTGTTTGGATCTGCTGCTGTTTCTCAAGCTCCTTTAGTTAAAAATATTTAATATGTCAATGTGACATCATTTGGGGTAGTAGGATCTAAACAACAAAAACCACCTGTTGTAAAAGGGGTTAGAGAAAAACGGACAAATTTGATGGCATTTCAGAGATTTAATTCTGTGAGTGATTCAAAGTCATGCATCAGGGAAGAGAAGTCTAATGGGTTTCCCTTGTATGTATTGTGTCTGAAGTATCTGTGGGATATCTGGGTTTAGATGCTCAATAGATACAGGGAGTTAAAGATCTGTGGCTAAAGAAATCTTGAGTACAACCAAGTTTTGCAAACAAAAGACAATTAGAGATAATAGTTGAATTCAACATGGGAGTATCAAACTGAAAAGTAAAGAGGCCATAGAGCAAAATCCCATGAAACACCAATATTTTAATGGGATTGATGGAAGGATTGGTGGGCCTGAAAAATCATGATGAGGATCATGATGAGGAAGCAGAGTATAGGGAATTTAAAGGAGTAGGTAGTCACTGGCAATGTCTGATATTTTGGAGAGAGCATATAAAATGAGATCTTTCAAAAGAGGTCATTAGGTTAAATAATTAGTCTGTTTTTAACTTAAGAGAAAGTACTTTCTGTACTGGGATAAGGTAACAGGATATGCTACTTTGAAGTGACTGTGTGTGTGAGGACAGACTGTATTGGGAACTCTTAAGAAGTTGACTAATGAACATTTCTTTGAAAGAGAGAAAGGACTGAGAACATTTGCTTCTAAATATAGTTGATATAAACATTATAGTAGGTGTGCAACATAATGGTTTGATATGTGCATATTAGTTTTAGCTAACATCCATCACCAGAACTGAATACGTTTTATGGGTACACCTTCACCCAGAGCTAATGGTTTACTGAGAAAAATCTACAGAAAACAGAAATTCAAGACTGAATATCAGTGATCTCGAGATACTTCCCTCAGTAACTGGTATCTGGGATAATATCAAGCATTTAGTAGATTTGCTCATCAAATCTGCTAAAATGTGAAAATCCTTTTAGATACTCATTCCCCCTTATGTTACTGAATCTTTTAAGGTCTTTATATACCTAGGATTTTGTTTGTTTTCTCTTTGAGTAGAAAATTCAATTCAGCAATTTGGAATTACATGAACGGTTATTTCAAGCATGTGCTCACAAAGCACTTCACCCTAGCTGTGCTTCACTCTTTGCAAACTCTGCACCTACTCATTGCTTAAGGAAGCATTTTTGTAAAGTTTTAAATAGAAATAAAAGTGAGGTTATGCTATTTATTAAAGATCTCATTTCTTTCTACATTTTGTCTCTGTTCTCCTGTTAATGGTGTCCTGCCATTTTTGAGTGTGATTCTGGGAAATATGTTTATGATGTTGTGCCTTTTCCAAACACAATCCTTTCCTTTCCCTTAAAGCAACCACCACCATTGTGATTTTGTTACTTCCTTGCTTTATTATTTTATTGCCCCCTGATGTGTATCCCTAAATAAATAGATTAGCTTTATTTCTTATAAAGGCATTTTTTAAAGGATCTTATGATTTTTAGGTTTTTTTCTCTCCCATTTCTGATTTGTTGAACAAACCAGATTATTTTGTAGAGTTCACAAGCTAGATTTGGTTGACTACTTGGATGGGGTAGAGTTTTAACATATTTTTGTATCCTCTGTATTTCTTGTATATGGTAATTGGATCTAGAGTTCTTGGTCAATTTCAGGACCCCTTCCCTCCTCCCCCTTTTCTGGGAAAAGATGACTTTTTAAGTAGTCAAGTGTTCACCCTCAGGAGACACAATTGTTTTTTTTTATTAAAATATTTTAAAACTTACATATACTTGCCATTAATTGTAATCCCCATGTATTCCCCATCACCATCTCACCAGTGCACCATCACCTCAGTCCCTCATGCTCCCATCTTCCCTCATCTCTCCCCCTCTCCTCCCCACCAGGTGTCCCTAGTCTGTCCTTAGGAGACACAATTGTTTTTTTCAGAGTTGATCTTTTTGTGAGGTTAGTGTAGCAGTTGGTGCAAAATTTGGAGATACATAATTCATTATGGATTACAACATAAATGTATTATATTTCTATGATATATTTATTTGCTGGAATTCTAAAAAGAAAATATTTCCTCTTCCACTATGTGGTTACCAGTGGTACAAGCAGTGTACTTGCTTGATATTTTCCCCCTTTATTTAACACTGTGTTTTTTTTTTAAGATGTCTATACAGATCCTCCATAAATGAGTTGGTACTATGTCTGATTCCCTGAAAATTCAGAACTACAGGGTGTTTATTTAACTTCTTCTGTTTTACATCTGTAACTTCATCCAATCCCTGTGAATTCTTAAGAAGATTGAGAATAATAGCCTTTGTATATGTACAAAACATTCCTGTAATAATTCCAAACAACATGATTGCTGAAAGGAGAAAACTATCACTCCAATCTCTCCCCACTAGTTTTGTTTGTTTTACAGTTATGCTGTTTCTACACTGTCAGTATTTCCCACCTATGGAGTTGTCTTCCTTATATCCTTGTTAGCTAGAAATTTTAAGGAGGTTTAGATCACAGCCTTAGGCTTTTGCTGTCCTGTTAATGTTAGCAAAACTTTTCTTCAGCTGTGCCTATGGAAGAATAATAAAAGGAACCAAGTTTATGTTGATAGAAGAATAATTATTCAAAAGAATTTCACATTAAGAAACTGTTGAGGGCCTCCCTGGTGGCGCAGTGGGTTAAGCAACACATATGAAGCAAACCACAGCCACTACAGCATGAGTTCGATCCCTGCTGCCGACCAGGAAGGGGACCCATATGGCACAGCAGACCTCTCCTGCCTCACCCACTGCTCCCGTCAGCAGTGTGTTTCAGTCAGTCTGCCTGTTCTGCTCCCCACTCTGTCTCTGGTGGATCCTCTCACCACCCATGCCTCTGGCCTGTATTCCAGCTCTTGTATGCATAAATAGATAAATCTTAAAAAAAAAAAAAGAAACTGTTGGTAGGGTATTATCATCAATGATTTAAACTGTCTTATATGTTGGTTGTCCCTAGTTGTAACTTTCACAATTTTTTTGTGGTTTTCTTTTTTTATAGAACAGTCCAAAGTAGCAGTAGAAAAAAATATCACTTTAGAAAAACCTACTAACGTAGAACTCACATGCCAATTTACCACATCTGGGGATTTGAATTCAGTAAATGTGACGTGGAGAAAAGGTGACAAACTACTGGAGAATAATTATCTAGTCAATGCATCAGGAACCATCCTGTATACACAGTACATGTGAGTATATAAAATTTTAACTTGCATGACTAAAAATTAACTAAAATATGAATATTTTGCTAATCCTTTCTTTTGCTGTCAACTGAATGTTATGCTGACATACTACTTTGTATATTTACAGAATTGTTTTTATTTTAAAAGTGTAATTGATAGCCGTGATTTTCACTTTTCATTCGAGCACTAAGACCATCTTAATAACTTAAATTATCCTTAGGTTCACCATCTTTAGTAGTGAACAAATGGGAAGTTATACCTGTTTCTTTGGAGAAGAAAAGGAACACAGGGGCACATTTAATTTCAAAGGTCAGTAGTAATAATTTATAGAGTAATAATTTCAGACTTACATTCTTGGAATTCTAAATCCCCTGATTTTTAAGTTATTGCAATACTAAACATAATGCAGCTGGAAGAAAGTCATGTGCTTTCCATTGAATTGTCAGTGGTGACCTTGAAAGTGGGGCCTTCCAGTGCGTCTTCCCTGTGGAAGGCTTTGCATCTTCTAACGTTGCCATCTGTAGGGTCCATGTGTGTACCAGAGATTGAAGAATAATCACTGATACACCATACTGAAGTTTAGCAAGCTCAGATTTATTGCAAAAACTGACTTCTTACAGCAGGAGTGAGGTCTTAGGGAGGAACCTCATACTGATAAGGTTGTGCTTTCTTTTTATAAGCAGTTTTGGTAACTTTCTGCTGTTGTGGTGCTTTTCTGATGCTCCCTGACTTCTCCCCTCTTTGCCACCAGATCTGGCTGTGTGAAGCGACCACAAGCTAGTGTTTGCCTCTGTGTGTCTTTTGTGGTCACCAGCCTTGCAGCAAGGTTTCGGCTCACTCAGGGTTGCCCTACTTTCAGCTTCCTCACCCATCTACTACCACTTCCATTGCCCTCCCTCAGTTTAGAGCACAGGTAAAATGTTTGCCTACTTATTCTCTCTTTAAGGGCAAACCCCAAGATAACATTTCAGTGTTCCTTCTTAGACAAACTCTTATGCTATTAAACCAAAACTGTAAAGGTCTCAACCTCATAATAAAGATTGGTAGGTTGAACTGAATCTTTATCCTCATTGAAAGCCCATATGGTATAATGGATCAGTGATCCACAGTGTCTGTGCTGGTATTTGGAAACTGCCGTCTATTGCTGTGTAAGTACTTTGGGCTTAACTTCACATTCATTTCTTAGGGTACAGGGACATTTTAATCTAATTTTCCTAAAACTTGTGATGTATGGATAATTGGTCTGACAAAATTTGGACACTGTCCACAAGTACCTGCCAATAGCAGAATGGTCTATTTTATCACCACAGTTTGCCGGTATGTCACATATTTCCTCTGCACCAAAAACTTGCCCTACCACCTTCTTCCTTATTCTCATGAGCTAACTAAAAGTATCTTTTAAACACATACTCACATGTACACATGAACACACGTACCCACCCCATACACATGCACATGTCTAACCCCACTCAATATTTTATTGCATTTCCCTTACATATATAAATATGTGCTTTAGGTTTTGAGGAAATACTCATTAAACATTGAGACTTAAACTTTGAACAAACATAACTGCACCTATTTCTTAAAAAAAAAAAAAAGCCAGTGCTATTTATAAAGGAGTCATTTTTAAAGTTGAATTTCTTGGAAGCACTTTTAAGTATTGACTATACGAATTTTTTCCTACTCCATTTTTATAATTTATGTAAATTATTATTTAGAAATGATCATTCATACCTATAATGTGATGACTAACAAAAAATATCATGTTCCAATATGCCAATAAATTTAATACCATTCAGTCTTAGAAAAAGCCTCTTGGTTCCATATCTATGTTTAAAAAGCTAGGCTGATGTGGGCTGGTATCAGAAATACCAACTCAAGGGTAGGTATGAAGGAGTGCACAGAGCCAGTGGGTATTTACTTTCTCTCTTTTAATAGTTTTCTTGAAGCAGTTTACCTCGGTTTATTAGTTTTTAATTCCCATTTAACATTAATGCAACTCTTAAGTATGTACTGTATTTTAAAGATTTTTGCACAATTAATGAGTTAAATGTTTCCAGCTCAGCTTTGTTAGAATAGTAATTCTCTGTAATTCATCTAAATTGACTATTGCTTGATTAATCATTTCATTTGAGCACAGTTTAAAAGCATCTACAGAAAATTCAGACTATAGTTATTTAATTAGATCTGTAAGGCTTATAAAATGGTATATATTATTGTAAGTATTCTATTATTTTTTCTTCACTTGGGTAGCTTGTGGTTTTTCCTAAGAAGGAGGATTATCTTTCCTTAGCAGCACTACAGTTAAGTGTGGATGAAAAGAATATTTTGTTGTGCATTTTAAATTAGGCCAGAATTTCTTTTTTACTATTAACTACATGAGTCAACTATGGTGCATGAACCTGATTCCACAGAATAGTTCATCAGCAAAGTTCTTGCTTCTGCCTTTATGGAACCATTTGATTTATTACTACAAGGTTGTAAAAGGACTTCAGCGGCACCAATTAGAACAATGAAAAAAGACATGCTGACTGTGTGTGTTTGGTTTTCGATGCCAGTGCAGAGAAGATAGCAAAAGAGCACACTGCAAGTTGACAACTGCTACTGTGCTGGTGATTACCCTCCCCCCCCCCGGATGATGAGTGATGGTCTATACTGTTTCTCAGAAGTAGGTTAAATATTCTAAGGTAGTAATTTCCATTACTCATCAGTGAAAATATCTTAGCAGTAAGACACAGATATTTAATTGGCAAAGGACAAGTAATAGGACATGGAATTTTGGGGAATGCATGGTGAGATTTGGATGGAATTGAGTGCTATTGCAACATCTTGGTCTAGGATTCAAACTATGGAGGGATAGCATAATAGAATTGGTGAGTGGAACATGCACAAATATGGAGAAGTAAAACTATAACTCCAAAATTACAATTAAAAAAATAGAATCAGTTGAAACCTCAGTTTCAAACCTCATTGTCCATATGGAGATCTTTAACCATATACAAAAAACTTTCTCTAATTTGATAATGGCTAAATATCTTGAATAAAAATGACACTAGGTCAGGTTTTTGTAATACACAAATATGTAACTATAACTCTCCAACCTTACTACTGCACAGTGCTTTCACTTTCACAAGGGCTTGCATTTTAAAATGCATAGATTTTAAACCCACCTAATAGATACTAGCTTGAATCAGCAATTTGACTATCTTCAAACCTGGAGTATTCCAACCCCAAGACTCTCTTTGTATCCTATTTTACTAAAAGGTTCCACAAGTCAATAGGGCATCTTAGAATACTGTATCACTGTCCTTAAATTCACATGTATTTCTAGAATCACCAGTGACCCAGAATCAACTGTGACCTCTGGAGCAGGTAAAACAAAGTTCTTTGAGCGTAGTGCCTTTTTGCAGTTTTAAACCCTGGATGCTGTTATTGGCTATGTGTACAGCATAGCAGAACAGTAGTTGATATTATCTTGGTCATTATATAGGACATGGTCAAGAAAACAGAAGAGATGAAAAGGAAAAACAGAATTTTGGTTTTGTTTCTCTGTGACATCCCTCAGTTACTGTCAGTTACCTGATGTACTTACTCTGCTCTTAACATTTAATTGGGGTGGTTTAATAGCCATGTGTTCCCCACCCAAGCTTCAAATAATACCCAAGATTTTCTTGGAAAACCCCTTTTACTTATTGTTGTGCTCTTCCCAAGTCTGTGTCTCTCGAAAAAGAATGTTTTTCTGCCATGTTTTCCCAAAAATTGTTGTCTGTCTTCTACTTTTGATTCTTAGCCTGTGGGTAAATATAAATATTTTGATCATATTTCAACAATATTTTCTGCTGGCATGACTGATTTCCAGAAAGAAGTATCCTGCTCTTGGGAAGTAGAGTATCCGGGAGATCAACAGGCTGGGAAAGCAGAAACTGTGCCCCTAACTAGTGTCCAGCAGAGCCAATTTCAGTCTGCCTTCAAAGCAGTTTGTTTTAAGGTGACCCTAGCCTGGCTCTAGAAATAACTGCATCCAGGCAGGCTTCACTGTTTCAAAACATGTGCAAATCAAACCATCATGTTGTATATGCCTTAAATTTTAAGAAAAGTCATTTAATGTAAACTAGTTTGTATGTTAAACTTTGATTATGTAGTTGATCTTGTTTATCCTTAACCAAGGACTATTTCTCCTTAATCATATGCCAAACATTTTCTGCAAAGACATAAAAAATGGAAATATAAGATTGTAATTGTAATGAAGGGGCATTTTATGAGTAGAAGTAGAAATACATGAGTTGAAAAATGATTCATCTGAGAACTGTTGTGATCTTTGAGAGTTGTGCTTCCCTTTTCGTTCAGAGATAAAACTTAACACCAATAAAATAGTCTGATGGAGAAAAAAGCAGTGCTGAAAATACATGTGTTAAACCTCTCAATGTGGAACTCAAGAAGTGTGGCTCTGCTCCATCTGAGACTTGGAAGAAACCATGAGACTTCAGAAAAGAATCTCTCTTAGCCAAATTTGTAATCCCTTCTTAATCTGTGGGTCTTTAGTTGAAGCCTCTCCCAAAGTAGGGTTGATCTTTCCAAGTGAAACTTTCTTTCCCTCAGGTGGTTCTGTGTTTTCATATTTTGCTTAATAATGAAACCACACCGGGGATTGAATATATTGAAATGAAGTATGATTAGAAAGTGGAATGAACTGGTAGATCAATAGCATTTGTTCAGGAGATCCAAGAATAATTTCATTCTCACTGGATCTAATCATTTCTTCTCACAGCAAAATCTTGTCTATGGAAATATACACAAAAGGGGAAACCAAAGCTAAGTATAACACTTGATTTTTGGCCAGCCCTGCTGAAATCGCTGGGAGATTTGACCACATGAATAGCTTCTCTTTTTCAACAAGTTCCTAAAAATTTAAAAACAATTGTCCTTTCATAGTCCAAGCCCAATTTGGTACTTACTATAGTAAAGTATACCCAGAAAAAAACAAGTTGAACTTGTGGCTGAGTTATTTACTCCTCCAAATTCTCAAAACAGAGCCCAGCAATGTCCCAGAACATGACCAATCCAGGATAATCCTCTCTAAGGCTGAATGAAAAGAAGAGTTGATTGAAAGCAGGAAATTTATACTGAGGTCAGAGGGGGCTTCAGTCTGCAGACCAGTGCTCAGTCTTCTATTGCCACTGTTTCCAGTGTATAGTTAGAAAACTAGCTGTATCATAAGAAAATGATATGGAATAAAATGTTCTATGATTCAGCCTAATTTAGGCCTTCACCATTTTAACATTTAAAATCATCGTCCTGTTTCTCAAGAACTTAAAATATAGTTATGTTAATATCAAGACAGATGGTTCATCTATTCTCTTGGATCTTACAGTTACTTCCAGTTTTTCACATATTGGTTATTTTCCTCCATTAGAGCTATGTCAGGGTCTACAAGTGAGCCTTGAAGGGGCAGCCAAAGATCGAAGAAATTGAACCAAACTCTAATAAAAGTGGTTTGATATAATAGTGGAGAACATTTATATGAGGAACAGCCTCTTTTATTTTTTAGAAGTCACTTAGATTGTACTCTTCATTTAAAAATTTAGCTCATGTCAAAGTATTACTTGTTTTATTCTTTAAACAGCATGTTTAAAGTATTCTTTACAGCATGTTATAAATGTCCCATTTCCTTTCCATTCTTAGTTTTTATAACTTGTAAAGTTCCATTTACTATATAGGTCTGGAAACAAGATTTTATTTTTAACTATTTAACCAGTTTCATTTCTTGTTATGGCAAGGAGAATGGGCAACCCAATTTAAATTCAGTAGCATTGAAGCTGTAATTCCAATTTAGATATTTCTTGGATCCAGATATTTTCTTTGTCACATTGTTTTGGCTTCTTCAAAAACTCATGACCTGACATTTGAAATGAACACATGTTAACTACATGTCGCTTAATGTCAGTTAGCTAATAGTGACCAATAAGGAATGTAGAACACTAGCAGTGTCTCAAAAGGAGTGCTCAAAATATCTTCTGGCAAAGTCAGCTCACCAATTTTTTTTTTCTCCTTGGATGACTGCAATCAAGGCTCCAGGCAGGGTCATGAGGTTATGTTAGCAGGGTGGATGGAATTCTCACCAGCCTTCCCAGTCTTTGGTATGGGGGTTAGAGTGGGGGTGGACAAAGGAGCTAAGATGGCACCCACAGGTGCTGGAATTGCTAGGGTTGCATAGAGTTGCCAAGTATCATTCTCGAATGTCTTACCTCTCTGGCAGATACTGCAACGGTAGTCGATGGATTTCTTATGGTTTAGATACCTTTCAGCCATGTGTTACTACTATACTGTGTCTGTGCAAGTGAATAGTGCTTGGATCTTTTAAGAATGAGTGCTCAGGCCAAAGTTCTGTGCACTCAGAATGTGTACTCTTCCAGCAGTGTACTTCCAGACCTGGTGGGCTATCTTCCTTGGTGTGAGCTTATTTTTCTTTCCTATTCATTGTTTTGTTCTTTTATCCCTTATTGTAGGATCTTTATTTGACCAGTTTTAGGGTCACCTTCCCAGGAAATTATAGTAATTGTAGGTTTGTTGTGTCTATGGTAGGAGATGAGTTTAGATTTTCCTACTCTGTAATCTTAACCCAAGAAAACCCAAAGTTTCTTTCTGATCCAAATGATCCAATATCTGTAACAGTTTATTATAACTCTTGTAACAGGCTCAGTAGTAGAAGACCAATTTCAGGTAATATTATTGAACTGTCTGTACTACTATTCCCATTACTGTTATATATCCTGTCTACTATAAATTAGTTTCATTTTATATAGCACTAAAACTGTATAAATAATAATAATAAGGAAAGGAGAAATTGTCTTCAACATGAATACATCCCCACCATTCAGATTCTTTCAATAACACATATTTTTCTAAATTTTTCTTAGTGCCTGAACTTATTGGAAAATATAAACCAATGATCACTTATGTGGGGGATTCAACGATCTTGAAATGTAAATGTCAAGATTGTTTTCCTTTAAACTGGACCTGGTACAGTAGTAACGGCAGTGTACAGGTAAGACTGTTTTATTCATTTGAAGAAAACAAAATAAAAACTTTCATCAATATTATGTTTATAGAAGACAGTATTTTAGCCATATTTCTATTTCTATTAAGAACAGTGATAAATAGAATTATTGATGCCTTTAGCTTATTTAGCTTATTTAGCTTATAGTGTAATAACACTATAAGATATTCAGTGTTTCATTATCAAGTTGTCTTTTTAGATTTAGAAACAAATTATTTGAAATGAAGCTAAAATTCATTTTTAGTTGATGGATTTAGAAATAACCCCATCAAAAAAAATTCCCCCCTTATTTCATAAAAGTAACCCCATCAAAAAAAAATTCCCCCCTTATTTCATAAAAGTAACTAGGAAAAAAAGTGCAACCTTCTTTACCTGCTTCTGTCTCTGGAAACATTTGTAAATGCAGTACACTGACACAATTTGAAAAAAAGAATGAAAATTTGGTGACTTAGGTCTTGTGTGCTTGTGTTACCTCTTTTGGCTTTACAAAGATCAATGGGAAGCCAAATGCATTTTAATTTCTCTTAAAGAATTAATGGCTATTCAAAGAGCTCATAT
Organism: Galemys pyrenaicus; assembly: GCA_019455555.1. Lineage (NCBI taxonomy): Eukaryota > Metazoa > Chordata > Mammalia > Eulipotyphla > Talpidae > Galemys > Galemys pyrenaicus. The sequence goes on along the minus strand of JAGFMF010011783.1, from coordinate 862,657 downwards.
TGAGAAAAACATAAGAATTCAATAAGTAATTTTTAATTCCCTGTCTTCTTCCCACATAACCCCTAGTAGCAGAAAAATTTAGGACATTGTCCTTTAGGGGACACCTTTTTATTACCTTGGAACTAATGAATACTGAAATGAAAGTTCCGTAAGGCAAACTGAGTTCTAGAACTAATAGCATGAGCCAGAGTAGATCTTACAATGAAATATTCAATTCCTTCATAAACAAAATTGATGTCACCTTAGACTGTTGAAGGAAGACAGGAAGGATTTAAATGGGAGAGTGACTGTTCTATGGTAACACTTGTTTATTTTTCAAAGAAATAACTTAAAAATCACTTATGAGTAGATTCAAATTTTGAATACTTCTGCTTATCTTTTTATTGATTAGACAAGGGGATTGTTGTATACATGTACATACTTTTCAAAAACATGTAAATTTGTAAAAATATATTAATTATGACATTTGAAAATACATAACCTAAATTTTTTGTGCTTAAATGATATTTGCCAAAAAAATCTTAAATTTAATTATTTTAAATGTCTAGCATTTCTCTCTGTTATACCAATTTTTTTCTTAATTTGATCCTAAAAATGAGTTCTATTAGTATGTAAAAAAAAAAAAGTGTACAGAAGATGATACAGGTCAAAATTTTAAGTCAAGGTTTTTTTTTTTGTTTGTTTGTTTTTTAAAGTAGACCAACCATTTGCATCAGAATCACCTGGAGTGAGTATTAAGCAAGCAGTGCCTTGATTGATCATTTCTGATTAGAGAGCATACATTTGTAACAAGCACCCTACAGAATGCTGTGCACATGCAGCCAAGTTATGTCAGTTTTTTGGCAAATAATCTCACAGGTGGCTCTTCATCAAATAACCTTCTAGAATATTTTTGTGCAGGTTACCATTTATTGAGTAGGGCAATTGAACGATAGAGCGGAGAAGGAATCAGAAAACCTGAGAATGAATTTTAAATAAAACATTAAATAAGCCCCCAAATGGTTTTGTATGGCTCTTGAGGGGCTGGAGAAAACCCAGAGGAAATCTCAGACATCATCTTGCCTGAGAAAATCAGATAAGAAAAAGATAAGGTGTGTAGACCACCACATATGGCAGCATCACAGGAGAGTCTGTTATTCCTTCTACATAAGCTTCAAAGGCCTTGAATAATTCACATGTGTATGTGTAGAATTGGGGTGTAGGACAGAGGTGTGGGGATTTACCAGAGACAGTGGGGAGTAGAACAGGTGTATTTACTAAAATACACTCGCAAGGAGAGCAGTAGGCAACACAGGAAAAGTTTGCTGTGCCATATGTGGGTTAACTCCCTGGCCAGGGATTAAATGCAGGCCATAGTGGTGATAGCACTTAGACTTAACCCCTAGGCCACCAGGGAGTACCTGAAGAGTTCACTTACAATTTCAGTTTGAGGAACTCCCAATATCAGGGACCAGTGACCTTCCTTTATAGAAATGATCAGACTTAATAGTTTCATTAATATAATAATTAAAGTAGTAAATGCCTGCATGTGTGAAGGAGAAAATACTTTGAATAGCTAGTCAGGATTAGAATGTGGCACCCAGATGACTGGAATTTTTCTGTATTTTTAATCAGTTTGTCTTATTTACCCACAATAATCTACAAACTGGAGTTTGAAATATTTAGTGCTAAGTACTTGAGGCAAAGTAAACTTGGAAGAAATCTTAATGCCAAAGTCCTTGCTCCCTCTGAAAGATCAATCTTTGATAAAGTTTGAGGTCTATTACGTATAACTTTTCACAAATATGCCTTTTTCTAGTGTGCATTTTTCCTGGCACTATCCTAAAGCTTTTACTCAAAATTAGATCATTTAGTTCATACATATTTTGTGCATTTTTATATTTGGTAGCCTTATACCTAGCTATATAACTTGAAGGATATTTTATAAGAATGAGTATAAAATTTTTCTTTTATTCAAATAATATTCTTATTTCCCAGTTTATAGTTTTTATAATTTATTTTAACTAAGGTAATACCCCATCAGGTATTACTACCATAGTGCACCCACCACCAATTCACCCATTTTAATGTCTTTTTATATTAGGTTCCCATTGATGTTCACATGAATGATAAGTATGTAGTCAATGGAACAAATGCTAATGAAACGAGGCTCAAGATAATGCAGCTTTCAGAGGAAGATCAGGGATCTTACTGGTGCCATGCAATATTCCAATTAGGCAAAAGTGAAGGACGTTTTGAACTTGTCGTGCTGAGCTATTTGGTGCCCCTCAAACCGTTTCTTGCCATAGCTGCTGAGGTGGTTCTTTTAGTGACTATTATTCTGCTTTGTGAAGTATACACCAAAAAGAAAAAGACACGTGCAGGTATGAGTTCTTTTTTTAGGTAATATTTGTATGTTATGACTTACTGTATTAGAGTAGCTTTACATTTTGAGGGGAAAATCTAACTTATTTATATTTGCTGTGATATTTACATTAATATCAATAGTAACAGTGAGCTCTGAGTTTATATCTATGGTCTTCCAGTTTCAACATCTAAACCTTTTAGTATTTTATTTTCCCCACCTTTTTCTGGTCTTACAAGTACCTTGACACAAATTAGGTGAGAAGTGTTTGCCTCTAGAATGTTAGAAAATTCTGTTTTACTTTAATATAAAAGATCTCAAAAACAAAGAATTAATTCTTTCACTTAGATAAGTCATTTAAAAATATTTTATGAAACATTCTGGAGCTCTCTCATTAAAAGGACTTCATCTAGTTGATTTCCCATTTTTGTAGCCTGAGCCTGATGGATTGCTGGTTGAGAAACAAATGGTTCCAAATTTCCCTAAGGGAATTTATTTTACATTCTTTAGTCTTTCGTAAATTTGTGCTACATTTTCAACATTTTAAATACCTACAAATCAATCAGTCCTGTTTTAGTGCCAGACAATAGCCTGTTCTAATGCTAAAAACACAGGTCTGTAGAACATGAAGAGAGGGATGTGATGAGGATGGTGCTGTGTGATGTAGCTCATTTCTTGTTCATTTCAAAGGGGGATAAAAGCATAGTTCTTTTTCTTAACTGAGGGGGAAAGTTGAATTGAACATACATATTGTATAAGAGTTATAAGCCAGTCTTAATACTTAATTAATTTTTTTGTTATACAGATGATGGGAAAGAATTTGAACAAATTGAACAGCTGTAAGTACTCTATTTTACAGATTAATTTTCACATAGGTAAAATACACATAAATATGACATTGAATATAATGTTTATATTTAGAGAGGAAAAAGCACAAGATTATGTTCTTTAGCTTTTTTTGTATGTGTCAATGTTGTCTGCCTGGCCTGTGATATAATCCACTTCCATTACTTAACAGTACCACCCCTCTGTACTTTAGTTTTATCCTTGATAAATTAGGTTTCTGATATTGTATGTTTGTGATGTTGGGTTAAACAGTATTTATTTGAAAATGCTTATCACAAGCATTGTTGCAAAGAATGGCATTTAGTAACTGTAAGGAAATATTTGTGCAAATAATGATATTTATTTCTGGCTGTATATATCTGATTACTTAGAATGCTCCTTTAAACTACAGTTGCTTAGATGTTAATGGGTCTCTTGTGTCAAATCCTCTGGGATTGGCCCCTCAGCATCTCCATTTCTTTAAAATGTCTTTCACTAATGCTAATTCTTAGTTAAGTTAAAAATCACTGACAAGATTGTGTGAACCATCATTTTGGAGAGAACAGAGACTCTGCTATTCGTTTTCTTACTACCCTTTGTTTAGAGTTGAGCATGGGAGCTGAGTTGAGAATAAAATGAACAGTAATATAATTTGGTTCAGTAAAGTTGAGTTTTGTTAGCTCCTCTAAGTCAGAAAACTGATTGTAGCATCCAGTGATGGAGATCCTGACAGCTGGGATTAAAATCTGAGTAAGAGCTAGGCACTGGGGATCAGGAAAATGAGACCAGAAAAAAAGAGAATGAAAGAAAGCTAAGAAATGGGAAAGCCTGAGCAACTGTTACCAACAAAGGGCATTTGATGCTTTTTTTCAGCCAGTAGGAGGTCTGAGGTGTGAGTGCCATAACCACAGATAAAGAGTAGAGTGCACAGTTGCCACTTAGATATTCTTAGACATTAGGATTATTTTCACATAATTCCCATATGCAGGTAAATAAATCAGTAAAATATGAGCTTCTAAATTAAAGGCATAGAATAATTATATCAGGAGTTTCATATCCCAGATCGATAAAAATAAAGCAATATTAGAATCATAGGCTCTCATAGAACTGCACCTTTTTTGGGACATCTTGTTTATATTGATTTGGATTTTTTATCTTTCTGAGTCCCACATATTTGACATTCCCCCCCTTCTTTTACTTACAGGCATATAGAAACATTAGTCATCCAGTTACGGTTACAGTTCTGGCCAGCTTTTATCTCTCTTCCCAGCTCTGCCTTCCTTTTTCTAACCATTCCTCTGTGGTCACCTTTGGAGGTTTCTTTGGTCTCAGAGCATTCTATTTCGGGTACTCTCTGAATGGATGATACCCAGACAGTGAGGAGTGGATTGTCAGTTCTTAATAACTTAGTCTCCATTTATTTCACTATTTAAAAAATATTTAACGCATGTTTTTCCTAGACTATCTTAGGAAAATTTAAAAATGATTCAAATTATAGTATAATGAATTAAGTGTTATTTTGAAAATTGGGATACAATGGATCTTTTCCTGCATCCTGTACAGAAATCCCTGACAGTTTCAGTTTTCTCATCTTTACATTGTCTCAATATCTTTGGAGTTAATACAAGTATCAAAGGCATTTGGGCTCATTTAAAGCAATCTTTTATCAATTAGCTTGGAATTTTTAGTTAGGAGGTAAATTTTACTTGATAAAGAAAACTTTCAAAAGGATAGTCTGATAAATGTTATTAGTATGTTTCAATACCGTATTTATATGTGTGTTTAAATACTAGTGAACTATAGTTTTTTGGTGAAATGATTTTTAAAAATAATGTTAAATGCTTTGGTGGTGGGGGTGATGTGATAACTTCTGAAGAGGTGTGACTCTAGACTCCTACATCAGTATTGTAAACCAATTTCACTTAGTAAAAACTGATACAAGAATGAAGTAGTACTAAACATACAGCATGAAAATACGCAAGTCACTCCAGATAGTTCAGTGAGAAGCTCTCATTTATCTGATCCACTCAGGACTGAATCCACACAGACTTGCCAACCTATTCCCCTATTGCATAAGACAACAGGCCTTTGTCACTGCTGTCTGTGGCAGAAGCTCCCTCCAAGCATTGACCTCAACAAAGTCAACATCAGGTGTAAAACATTTTTAGAGTGAATTGTGTGACCTGATATCCATGGTATAGATGGTGAACTGACTTAATTTTATGCCATGTAAGTATCTAGCATTTTTTGTTTTCTGTACAGGAAATCTGATGACAGCAATGGCATAGAAAATAATGCTACCAGGCATAGAAAAAATGTAAGTGACTTCTAAGTGGTACTCCAAATAGAAGATAAAAGTCCAGTTTACATAGACTATTAATCCAGCTGCTTTTTTCCCCATTTCTTTTTTTTTTAAGTTTTTATTTTAAGATTTTATTTATGCATACAAGAGCTGGGGTATAGACCAGAGTTGTGGGGGTGGGAGGTTGGGGTGAGAGGGGTCACCAGAGACAGAGTGGGGAGCAGAATAGGCAAATCAACTGAAATGCACTGCTGAGGGGAGCATGGACAAGGTAGGTGAGGTCTGCTGTGCCATGTGAGTCCCCTCCCTGGCAGGGGATTGAACTCGTGCTGCAGTGGTTGTGAAAGCCGCACAGTGTGGTGCTCAACCCCTTGCGCCACTAGGGAGGCCCTTTTTTCCCCATTTCTCATGTTATATTATTATAGGAGAAACACAGAGCTAAATAAAAATAACACTCTGTTTCATTGTAGACAATGTAGTAGACAATATAGTGATCAAGCTAAGTAATTTTACTGCACTGCCTATTTCACTGCACTGCCTATAGATTTGTTTGTCATGACAGGTTATTTTCTTTTATAACTTCTTGTGTACTTTTGTTCCCAATTTTTCTGGATTCCCCTATTTTATTCTCATTTATTCCTACATATTTGACACTATGAATGAATATATAACTTACTGGTTAGAATAAAAATACTCATCAGTCATAAAGAGCTCTTGTTGACAGTGGTCTGGATCTGCCCTTCCCAGCACTTTTTTTTTCTTTGCTAAAGTGAAAATAAGTTATTACAGAATAACTAGGGCATGCTAATTATGTTTCATTATGTTTTATTTAACCCAGGAACCTGTGGGCCAGTGAATGAAAAACAGCATGTCAAGAATTATGGCAAGATACACAGAGAGTTTGTACTTCTGTTTTGCTTATGCTTCTTAATAAGAACATCTATTTTTTATTTTTAAAAGGATGAAAAGTTTATGCAACATGCTTGGCAGTAGCTTTGTAAAAATATGCTACTTCAGCTCTAAAGATGTTTCATTCAGTAATTATTTTACATTAAAGCAAAGGATATATATTAAATATGTTCAGTGATCTATAACCCAGGATAATTAATTTCTTCCTGGTCCCCAAGGAACACATAGAACAGACACCAGCAAAACTGGTTAATAGTTACTAGAGCAAAGGGTACTCAATGCCTATTTATAACCAAAGAATTTATTAAAGAGAAAGCCTTTACCATTTGTCTTAAAATGTTTTTGTTCCCAATCATGCTAATCCTATGTATAGACATATTTGTAATGATTTTTGTGTATATTCATCCTCCCATCAGATTGAAAACAAGAATTTTCACTAGGAAATAAATACTTTCTGCCTTTGCTAATGATGGCTACTCTACAATCTCTATAAGAAAAACTTATTTGTCCTCTATAAATACTGGTTTAAGACAAGAAAATTGTCATACATTTGTTCAAAGCTGTACAGCACAAAAGCAAGCTACCCAGTCTTTATTCTACTCGAGCTGCTTTCCCACACCAAACTAAATTGCTTCTTGGTCTCTTTGTAGAGAATATTTTGGGAATGTCATGAGTTTGGACTTCTTAAGGTACAGTGTGCAGGTCCATGTAGTTACTGTGGCACTGCTCCAGGCTGATGCTCTCCTCCATGGTTTCCTTGGAATCTTTGATTTGATGCTTGGCTGATGATATCTGGCAAGCTAGATATTTAAAACTGCATTACTAGTCCTTTATAACACTAATTGCTTTGTCTTAAATCCAGAACTACTAAAGTAAATTTATGTTGCTACAAATGCCTTAGGCCTTTCTTTAAAAATTATATAGTTTCTCTGGCATAGATAACTGAAATACTTGCCGTAACCAAATCAGTCTGAGTAAACATGAAAGGTTATTGGTGACTTTGAATGGATTATTAAAATTATGCTGTAGGATATTAAAATAGGTTGAACACAATAATGTAAAACCAGCTTTCTGCCTTTGTACTGCTGGGTCCAGTGTCCTACTGTTCGCAGCTCAACAGAAACAAAGAGGGAAGAGCTTGGGGTGGTGGTGAGGAACCCACAGGTCTTAGTGATGAGAGAACTCAAGTTTGGAAAAGAGTTCAATGGTTTAAAAAAAAAAAGAAATTTTCATGTATTGGCTGGGAAAATTATAAAATAAAATGCTTTCTGTTAGAGAAAATTATCACGTATGTGGAATCTTAACTAATGTTAAAAAATTACTTGTATGAATAGTACATATAAAGTGTTGACTTGGAAACTATTCATTTTTTGGTTGTAGTGTTTTGTATAAAGTCTGTTAACTAAACATATGAGTTTTATTGAACTAACATATATGCCTTAAGTAATGGCAGACTTTATTTTATTCTTGATCTCAGAGCCATAAGCCATGCAGTTGTTTTGGTTCAATTCATTATTAACTTGATACAAATTGTATTAGGCAATATCTGTATGGTGGCAGACAACCCATCAGTTCACTTAATTAATGTAAACTATTTGAATTCAATGAAAATGTAGTCAGACCTACTATTTGACTAACACTAATCCAAACCAGTATATTTGTTACTGGCTCCAAAACCAGTTTCTACTCATTTGCAGTATGCAGCTTTCCATTTTGCTACCACTATTTAGACTAAATTCGTTTCAAGCATGAAAAATTGCTGCCCCAAGGTAAAATAATCTGAAATATTTATACAGTAAATTGAATTCTTAAGTGGAAATTCTGGCTATTTTTCCTATCAAAGGCAATTTATTTGAGTAACGTTTAAGCAGAAAAAGGACTCAGAAAATTAGTTGAATTTTGACTTTTCGGTGTTTCTCTGGAGGACTCTGGGAAATTACTTCATCACAGTTAGATTAAATATGGAATGTTACCATTAACTAACCTCATAGAGATGATAAATAGATGAACTAATATCAACTAATTGTAAATTGACTAAAAATACTAAGCAAGCAGAAAAGCTGAAACAGGAAAACTACTCCATATTTATATTTTAGACCCCTAGGGAAATTCTATTAATCTTTCCAGCTAACAGTTTTGCAGCTTAAGTCGATTTAATGAAGTCTTAAAATTTCCAGATACTTTCATATTAAGCTTATACGCTAATATAAATCTCCCTTTGTAGCTTTCTTCTTCCTCAGCGTTTCATTACTCAAGCCAAATTCTAGAATTCATTGTGATATTTTGTTCTTCTATATTAACTAACGCTTTTAGTAGCCATGAAGCTTTTCCTAATAGTTCATTAATCTACCCCATTTTCTTCTCCACTCTACCTTTGTACATTTTCTATCTCAGTCTCTCACCTTCTGTTAACCTATTTTTGTATTGTTGCCTGAATCATGTTTCAAAAACACAAATGTCACTATGTAACTTGATGTGATAGGTTCCACACCAAACCTCTGCAGACTCACCTATGCCTTTTCTTAATATTATAGTTTTCCAAATTGCAAATTTCTCTCCAATGTCTTGATTTAGCTTTGACAGATAAGAGTGCAGAAATGCAGGTCTCTGTGCTCTTGCACACTGACTAACTCAAGCTTAACTTTTAAGACTTTAATCTGATGTTACTTTCTCTTACTGATCTCTCACATCCTGTGGGGTATGTACCATCATATGTACTCAAATAACTAGACTTTTTTTTTTGCTTATTGCTCTGTATTATAAATACACATCTGTCTCTTCTTTGGCGTCTGCCTTTTATTTTTGTGTTATGTACTTACCACAGAGAAGAAATATTAGAGACATTGTAAAATGTGTGTTGAATAATCAAATTATATAAGTAAAATTCATAAATTGCTACTTATTTTTTAAAACAATTTAAATTGTGACCTCAGACTTTACACAAAATTTTTTAGAGAGAGAAGTTTTAGAACTTTAGTGTTTCCTTCTGTTACTTTGAAAAACACACAGTAACAGAATAATTCTTACCAATGTATTAATATATTAATATCAATGAGCAAAGTGACTTTGCATTCCAAAACTATTTTACAGGGTATCTCACTTTCAACTTACTTAAATCCCTTTCCTCTATTTTTTATAGACAGTACAAATGGAAACCTTATTTATGTCCTTTACTTTAGGAATGTAGTACGTTGACTTTAAATATAAAGAATTTGGCAGTTGTAGTCCTTTGCTCAGTACTGTACCAAGTATTGGTATTTGCGCCTTCTCCACTGATTTCTCATTTCTGCCAAGACCTTATCATAGCTTAAAGAACCCCAGGATCCAATTCTAAAATTTAACTTTAAAGAAAAAAAAATATATTCTTAAAAAGTTTTCATTGTTTATTTTTTATCACTGAGAGCTTATCATTAGTAAATTCATCAAAAGAAAAAAAATCCCAATTTTTGTTCTTTTGCTTATTTGCTGGGTCTTTACTAAGGCATTCAAATAGATTTATGCAAAAAATGATTTACTGAATGTCCACTACCTTACAGAAAAAGAATCTACTCTAATGGAACAAAGTTAGGCAATGAATTCTGGACTTACTCTCCATTAGCATTATTCATATTTAAGTGGGAATGAATTCAAGTATGCATTCCAGTATTAATTAAAAGGTATATTGACCTACTTGTGGCATGCTTTGAATGAATTATTATTGAATGACTGAAATTGTTTTGGAATCTTAAATACATATTACATAATGTCTGCTTTGATTTTCATCACTGAACTGAAAATTTATCCTATGAGTTATAGATAAAAAGAAAACTTGAGCTATGTGTGTTTCTTTCATGTGATATTCAGGAATGTATTTACTGTGTTCTGAAAGTCAGCTGAATATCTATATATTAATTCAGTTGAGTTCTTTCAAGAATATGATACTCTAATAGTAACAACTTCTACTTGTTCAGTGTTTAGCTTGTGACAGGCACATGGTCCCAAATGTATGATCTCGTTTGATCATCGTGTGATCCTGTTCTTATTATGATCTATATTTTATAGATGAGGAACCTGAAGTTTAGAGAGACTGCACTTAGAAATGGGGTTAAAATTCAAGGCGTTATCCTCATGAGTCCACCAGGGTTGATAACCACATTGAACAATTTTGGCCTGTTGCCTACGTGCCTCTTAGAACATGAAACTGCTAGTTATCCACTGTCTCTTTTTTATATCATTTTTTTAAAAAGCCAGTTAAACAATAAGTTATATGTTCTTATTCTCAGGTGTTAAAAAACTAATAATATGGCATACTTGTATCCCTGCAGTGCTGCTTGGGAATCAGTAACATTTGTTTGGAGAGTCTCTTTTTCCTTCTCAATAACTAATGTGACCATAACATTTATCCAAACACCGGGAATTAATAAAGGTGCTATTTATATTTCCTCCAGGATAGCAGGCAGAAAAGGGACTGATGGTCACAGTTTAACCTATGGGGAGAAAAAAAATAGTTTGTGTATATTCTAGTCTAGGCATAGCAGTGACATCTACAGCAAGTGAATGATAATCAGAAATTCGCTATGAGGGAAAATATTATTTTTAGCAAATGCCAGGTGAGTCTTACTATAGAAAAGTGCCCATAGTGAGAAAATTAAGCTTAAAGATCTATTACTTTCCAAAAGTACCATCATTAAGATGTATTAGCATTCAAAAATACGTTTCACAAACTGAAAACTGGTGAAGAAAGTAATTTTTTTTGATGGTCTGGAAAATGAGCTGGAATTCCTTAGACTTGCTTATTTTCTTTATTAATATGTCATAATAATAATAATAATAATGTCTATATGATTCTCAAAGAGTCATGAATGCCTGATTATACCTTTACAATAAAATTTATTTATTTATAAAATCACTGAGAGTATCACTTAGGATAACACTGTCAAAATTACCTATACTCACATTATTAACTTGTAACATCTGTATTTCTTACAGATTTCCCAAATGAAATTTCTCAAATGGAAACAGGCTAGGGAAACCTAGTTAGGGTATTGTTCAAAATCTAGATATTGTGGTGTGTTACATAGTATGTTTAAAAAATTTTGTTCATAAAATTGGTTTTGCTATTTAATTTTTTATTTTCTTCAGAAAGTTATTTAGCACACGTTCTAAAGTTTATTTGAAAAACATGAGAATATTAAACCTATTACATATGTCGTTAACCATAATGCTATCTAATGTTACCAGAATATCACAAGATATAACTTAACTCCTTTTGTATCTTTTAAGATAGAAATTTAACTTTACTTTTTTTTAAGTAAAAATTTTACTTTTTATAAAAATTAAGGATTGTGGATTTATTATGACTTATTTCTTAATTTTAATATTTTTCTTTTTTTAACACATAATATCATTAATGCCTTCCTATGTTGTATGTATAGAGAAAAATGAATAGTGATTTGAATAGTCAAGGAAAGAAGCACAAACTATTAGGATAATGGAATTTTTTTTATATATCTCTTAATTGAAATATATTAAAATGAATAATGACAGATAAAGTGTTTTTTTCCTAAAGCATGCCAAACCAATGTTAAAAACAATCCAAGATTTTGTGGAAATACACACCCATTCTGAAAAGTTATGTAGCACTTTCTTAAAATAATTAAGTAGACACTTCCCATATTACCCAGTAATCACAGTTCTAGGCATTTGATAACTCAGACATATGTAAATTATGGCCACACACAAAAATATGTTCATGATTGTACATTGTAGTTTTAATAGTCTCAAGCTGGCAGCAATCAAAATGTTTTATCAAAAGTGGGTATTTCAACAAACTGCTAAATCCATATTATGAAATATTACTTGGCAATGAAAAGGAATGAATGGCTGACATGTGCAACAAATTAAATAGATTTCAAAGATTATGCTGAGTGATAAAATCACATCTCAAAGTTTTTTTATTTTTAGAAAATCTTGAAATGACAGTATTATAGATATGGAGAAACAAACACTTCTTGGGGTTTGAGATCATGGGTAAGAGGTGGTGAATGCTATAAAGAAATAGCATTAGAGATACATTTGTGGTAATAGGTTAATTTAGTATCTTACTGGTTACAAGAACCTACATGTTTGATAAAGCCTCAGAAATATATGCTTATAGTAGAAAACTATAATATACATGGTGTATTATGTTATACTAATGTCAGTTTGCTGTACTATCAAAAGTCACTTAAGCTGTAATCATTGGGGAAATGGAACCTCTATACTATCTTTGCCATTTCCCATAAATCTGTTTTTTCCAAAATATTTTAAATTTGAATTGAGTAGTCTATGCATGATAGGATTCGAATTGGAAAAGAATATGGTTGAAGATTTTACTTTTTAAATTACAGGTTTGGGCCTCCCAGGTGGCACAAGGGGTTAAGTCTCAGCACTCAGAATATATCTACAACCACTGCAGCAGAAGTTTGATTTCTAGCAAGGGAGGTAATCCACATGGCACAGCAGACCTCCTGTCTCCTGAGACCTGTCTCATCTGCTGCTCTCTAAAGTATATTTCAGTAGATCTGCCTGTTGTGCTCCCCACTCTGTCTCTGGTGAGTCCTCTTAACCCCTGTACCTCTCTGGCCTGTACCCCAGTTCTTCTACATAAAAATAAAATCTTAAAAAATAATAAATTACAGTTTTAGTTAGAAAACTTAAGTGGTCAACTAAAACCTTTGGTTAAAAAAAAAATGCAAAGAATTGGATAGTACAAGCCCACATGATCAGATTATAATCTTTTATCAACTAGTCCTTGCCAAAAACCTCCCTGTCACTGAATGATGATGTTCATGTATAAACTTCCAAAAGGTCATCTGAGCACAAGGACCTTTTTATCTGTGCTATTGTAGTTGTAAATAAAATGGAAATTACATTAAATTTTTTGTACCTAACCTTAGTTTACAATAGTCACTTCACTTGATGTTAACCAAAAAAAAAAAGGTCGTTTTATTTTGGAAACATCCATAATCAAAGTTGAAACAAAACTTAGCACATTTACAAATATAAATCTGTTACATACAAAGTATCAGAGTAAATATTCATGTCATCTCTCTAGATTTATTCATATTTGTTTCCTTGAATAGGGGGTTCTGGAGTGGTCATAGATGCTTCCCTGTGGAGCAGGCAGTGAGGGTGATCAGTGGGCACACACAGATTTTTCAGTGTCAAGAGGTAGTTTGGCTAGAGCGAGCATCCAGCAGCATGTGTCTATAAAGGAGCTAGCCATCAACTTCTCTGACACCCTGAGCCTGCCTGTTTGCTTTTCTAGGCCAGGTAACTTAAAAAGCATTAAAATTATATGCTTTAGGAAATGTTCTGTGCTTTAATAAGTTGCCCTGAATTTCTGAAAGCATTGATCAAATTATGTTGTTTTCTTAGGGATCTCCTGAAGCTACACGATTGGAACAAAGAAAAATGTTTAGTTCAATGCAGTGAGAAAATTGAAAGTACTATATATTGAAATAAATTTGTTTAAAGAGAAACTAATGTCTTTGTAACACTGAAAATACATGATGAGCTGATAGAAATTGTACACATCTATTTATATAAGGGAAATCACAACTAAGAAAATTAATCCTTAGCCATAAAAATTAAAATTCCTGTCCACACCTACTAAGTAGTGCCTTGCTGTTTTCTATGGTATTATTTTGAGCTTAACAATACATGATAGAAATACAGTTTGAGTTTAAAACAAAAACTTATTCATTAATGTCTGCTGTTGAAAGAATGATGATCCCTTTGTGAAATGGCTATAGACATCATCTCATTTTTGGGCTCTTACTCTGACTTTCTGTCCTGAAATTTATTTTTCTTCTTTACATTTCTGTTTTAATGATAGGAATTTGCTGAAGTACTAATACCTTTGTGTCTGTGTCCCTGCCATTGAGCACACAGACTAAGTGGGCTCCAATCACTGTTATAATATGTTTCAGAAAAGTAATCAGTAGCCATAGGATGGAACTTGAGCTGGAGGCTTCCCTACTCAAGGGAGGTTTATTCAGAGCAGGAATTGAAAGCTTTGCATTGGACTGACTTGAGAATACTACCAAATGAATACAGTTAAAATTTTGCAAGGTCCTAGGAACTGGTGGCTGTTGCAGAAACCTGCTCAACCAGCCAGAGAAAAAGCAGGCAGTACTCCAGGGCAGATGAGGTCAGGAAAAAGTCTAATTTTCTCACATGCAGACCCAGATAAAGAATAAACACTCCTGTTAACTGTCTGGACCCGGAACAAAGACAGAGACACCTTTTTTTTTTTAAATATTTATTTATTTATGTATACAAGAACTGGGGTATAGGCCAAAGGTGGGAAGGGGGGTGGTGAGATGATTCACCAGAGACAGAGTGGGGCACAGGACAGGCAGATCGACTGAAACACACTGCTGAGGGGAGCAGTGGGTGAGACAGGAGAGATCTGCTGTGCTATGTGGGTTCTCTCCCTGGCTGGGGATTGAACTTGTGCTGCAGTTGCTGTGAATGCTTTATAGTGTGGTGACCCCTTGTGCCACCAGGGAGGCCTGAGATACCTTTTTGTATTTGATTGTATCAACATTTGTTACACAATCTGACCAATTTGACTGATTGTTTTATAACAAGCATCCATTTGGTAAAATGCAAGGTCATTTTACAGAGAAATAGGGGAGTTCAGTATAAGTGGTTATCAGAAGATTACTCCAGAGGAGCCTGGCCTATCATGTCATCTGAGTCCTTTCCTTTTTTGCAAATTTGTTAAGATGGAGACCCAGAGATCAGGCCTTAAATTCTTCAAAGGGAAGATTTGCAAGTTAGCAAATTTGCTAATTGTGCCTGAATTGGAATATTAATTGTACCTGGATCATAGTGCTTATAGGAAGGGACCCTTTTACTGCGTCCATCTGCTTATTGGTTTTTCTCCATCACGATCAGTTTCAATATAACTTTAGGTATTTTCCACTTCATGCAAAATGCTACTTTCATGAGCTTTGAACTACTCATCAAAAATAAGAACTTTCTATTCACTTTCTATTAACTTTCCATTACGCCACACATAATGGAATGTGGTAGAGTTGGACTATTACATCTGGAAAATTGTTGCTAACCAGTATCCAATGAGGGAGAATGCTGAGCATCAGCCAACACTTGGCTTTAGCCTGAGAAATCCCAAGAACTTGTATTTGGAGAAGGAAGTTGATGTATTTATATAAAGATTAGAATTTAAGGCTAGCTTGTTTTCTTGGAATTAGGTCACAGTTGGGCTGAGAAGAAAGGACCCTTTTTACCCCCATGTCCCTTCCCAGGCTCTTCTTCACCCCAATTCCTAGTTTTCCCTACATTGAAAGACAAGTTGCAAAAGTGTGGGAAAATTTTTTTTTAATGAAAATTGTAGAGAACATTCTTTTCACTTCATTCTGTCTTCTTTTTTATGACAATACCTGAGAATTTCTGCAGTAAGTTTTTACCTAAAATGTCTTTGCTCAGTTATTTGTGCTTGTAAAAGGCACTTAGCTCCACTGAAGATTCAGCTAGAATTATTATGGCAGATATTTTATCTATGTTATTTCATTGGAATCATGGGGCATGGCTATCCAGACTATTAAAAACACTTGTCAGTGTATCCCAAAGTAATTATAGAGGATTCATTTCACGCAGCAGTCACTGGGAATATATGGATGATAGAAGCAGGTTCTAAAGAACTTAGAGGCTAGTAATGAGTAGAAGTAATAGGTAGCAGTTTTCAACATAATGTAAAAAATGCTTTGTTTCTTGGTGAGTAGTTTGTGGAATATAAATAGGAAAGGAACCATAAAAGAGGTTCTTACCTAGGCTGTCCTGGATAAAGTGGGATAACTTCTCTATGGGCTTTAATGCAGCAGAAATGAATAATATCTTTTTAGATTTTCAATTTTAACAATTCCTGACACTTTATTAGATTCTTATGTGTCAGGTCTCTCTGGTTTGTCCCTCCAAAATTCTTATGCTGGGATACTGTTTGCCCTGACTATATTTTTGGGTTAATTGTCACTATTTTGAACACAACCCTATCCAGGTGAGACTGGCACTCTGAATTTTGGAAAATGTCTCTTTTCTCTTTGCTTCGTCCCAAGATATGGAAGTATTCCTTTTCCTTAATTTCTCATGACACAGAAAGCATTTGTTAAGCTATAAAGGAAGAGATCACCGTGAGGAGGGAAATACAGCAGAGAAAGTATTTACAGTGATTCTATAGTTGGGGGGTTTTACCAGGCTCCCTTCCATGTTTAAATCTAGGCTGCTTTATTGGTGATGGGAGAACACCCAGTAAGAACCTCACTCTCTTAGAGCCTGTGACACATGTCCAAAGCGCTTAAAGAAAATAAAAGCTTTTTTGCTCTTTAGTCTCTGGTACATCCCAGAGGCTCAGTTTCTTCCCCAGGATTGATACTGTGCCAATGTGGTTGACTGGGAATATCCAGTGGAAAATATTCCACTTGTCCAGAAAATAATCACAGCTAAACTACCCCAGAGTTGTGTGAGATCCTTATAGTTCCTGAATTCTTATTTTTACGATGTTGGATAGTACTTTGTTGGGCCAACAGTTCAGGTCAGAATGGAGTCAACCAAATTCATTGTGTTTCCTTTGATCTTTTCCCATGAAATTAAAAAAAAAAAAAAAAAACAAAACCCTAAATTTATGGTGTGTGTGTGTGTGTGTATATATATATATATATATATATATAAAAAATCTCACCAAAATTCTTTTTTGTTTATAAAAATTAAACACTATTTAACAAGTGGCACTTTGAATGAAGGCTCTCAACCTTTAACAAACTCACCATCCCCAAAATGAGCAGTGTCATATCAGTCTATAACCCAAATGATCCTGTGGATGATAGATAGGATATATATTTTCATGAGAGTATATTAATAGTAGATGGATTAATGAATGTATGATCAATTATTCCTGTATTCAGACAGTCAAGAAAATTTTATTTTTCAACTGTGCCTGAAATGGTTCTTACTCTGGGAGATAGATGGGCAAACAAAATGCAGTGACTGCTTTATGGAGCTTACCCTTCTAGTAGAAACACTAGACACTCAACAAAAGGTAAAGAAAGTATCATAAGTTACCTAGGTTTAATAAGACACTATAAGGAAAAATAAAACAAAGATTAATGCATATTTTTCTTTAAGACCTAGTACTTAGAAGGCTTTTCTGGAAGAGGTCCTAACCAGATATCAGGCTAAAACTCCATGTGTATATGGAGAAAGGGCATAAGAGGCAGAAGGCCGAAAAGTACAAAGGCCCTAAGATAATAACACACTTGATGTTCCCAATGAGTGGCAAGAAGTGTAATATAGCTGAATGAGCATAAGGGTTGGAAATAAGGAACAAAATTATCCAAACAATGAATCATACAGGAACATATAGGTCACAAAAAGGATGTTATTCCCATCATGTGAAAAGTCAGATTTAGGTATAATTGCAAATGATAAAAATTTTATTTAGAATGGTTTAAGAAAGAATATTAATTATCTTTCATATGAACATATAGGTATCCTGTTTAGGTTCAAAACATTTGTCAGGGATTTAGCTTCTTCAATCTTACTACTATTCAATCATCCCAAGAATGTGGCTTTAGCTTCAGGGACTAGATGATTGATTGAGCTGCCATCAACTCTACATTTAAACTATCAGAGTACAAAGGAGCAAAGAAAATGCTTCTCTTTATAAAGTTATATCCCAAAAAGTTTTCAAGATACTTATACTCACATTCCTTTGAATAGCACATAGTCTCATGGCCTAGCTCTACATTTTCAAGAAAGTTGAAAATGTAGTTTTCCTTCTAGGCATTTGTGGATACTTCAGGTTTCGTTTCCCAAACAAGAATAGTAAATAGGCCTTCATGGAAAATGAGTAAGTTCTGACATAAGCACTCTTTACAATAGGTAAGACCTGGAAACAACCTAAATGCCCAAAAACAGATGAGTGGATCGGGAAGCTGTGGTACATATACACGATGGAATACT
>JAGFMF010011783.1:710798-843621 GCA_019455555.1 Galemys pyrenaicus | reverse complement strand
AAAAAAAGAAAAAAAAAAGAAAAAAAAAAGAAAAAAAAAAGAAAAAAAAAAGAAAAAAAGAAAAAAAAGAAGCCACTGGGCAGTGTTGAGCAGAACCAGGGCACAATCTGCCCTGTTATTGAGAAACCCTCTGACTGTTGTGTGGAATGTGAGGAATTCAAGCATCAAAGCAGGGAGACCAACTACTGTGGAGTAACCTAAATACTACTAAGGTCACCTCAATAATGGCTTGTAGTTGTGGGATTTACCTTAGAACTAGACAAATACCAGTTGTCAATTTGACTTCCCCAAGTTTATATTTTCTTCATTATTCTTGCTTCAAAAAAATATTTGTTTGCAACACTGTTGACAGTGTAGATTCTGTTTTTTTGGTATCCCTTATCCAATGAGATACATATTAAATCTCATTGACATGAAATTCTGTCTGTTAATTAATTGAAGTTATACAAAACTTTATGACAATACCAATTCATATATGTTTGGTGATATTAATAGCCTTTAGAAAAATGAATTCAATGTTTTTCACCACAGAAAAATAAACTCAGGACAAAACATTTTGTTTGCATTGTCTTAACAGTTTAAATGGACTATATTTTGAAATATAATTTCCATTCAGTCAAATCTCTTTACGGTGAAGGGAGGAAGGAAGGAAGGAACTAGAGAAAATGAAAGACTAAAAGAAAAAAGTCACAGTCATCCTATAGAGGGCCATAACTAAAGGCAGCAAGGAAGATAATCCGGAAAAGTTTCTTTTGCTTTGTCTGTTTTCATGTAACTTCTCATATTAATAGTTCCTAGCAAATGTTTTTAATAATGCATGAATATTTTTACCAAGGAGAGAAACAATTATGCTTTGTTTCTGAATGGACATAACTTCCAACTTAGCCATGAAAATGCAGTGTGTTGTACATGCATCTGGGAAAGGCAGAAGAAGAAAATGCATAAAAAGAAAAAAATCAGGAAGCATTTATTCATCAGCTAAAGAGCATTAAGTTTGATTTCCAAAATGACTTGGTATGTTTGCTATCTTACTCTCAAGGCCAGTTGTCTCTGCATTGGTCTGATTTGCGGAGTATTTGGAAAATTCCACTATTTAGAAATATCTCCTTCATTCCTTCAGTGAAATTGAAACAGGGTTATATGGGTGCTATAGCCATTTAAGGGCAGTGCCCAATAGAGGGCCGGGCACTATCTGTGGGTTTTCACCCGCACACATAATTGTAAGACCACTCAGGCTCAAGGAACAATAATGGGGTTTATATAACAAACAGGGGAAACAAAGAGTCCCTAAGTCCGTATGTGGCCAACTCTCTCACTCCAGATACTGTCCACAGTGTTTAGAAGTCCCAGACAAAAGGCCACTCATCTTAGATGGCGCCATCCAGCCAAAAGGGCTTGGGGCATGCGACAGCCAGAGGCAGTGGGCCAGCATCCAACTAAGAGTGTCAGCCCCAGGCGCTCACAGGCCAGGCCCCTGAGATGCTGCTGCAGCAGCCTGCAGCAACAGTCTGAAGGTCGGGCTGAATAGCACCAGACCCTGAACCAGACAACAAAGGCAGCAGCATGAAGTTGGTGCCAGATGATCAGATAAACAGCTCTTTGAGACATCAGGTCCAAGGCCTTGCTTTTTTCCAGGCAGTGGCAGCGACAAGACTGGAGGCAGCCTTTCGGTCACTACAGAGCTCTTTGGCTTCTCTCTCTGAGGTCAGCTACTAAGACTTCTTTATTCTTTTTTCTTTTGGAGGCCAGGTACAGAGTACCATCAGTTTTGAGAATGCTTATATGGCTTCTACCCTGCCTTATATACACTTTTATGGCTTCCAATTGTTAGGGGGAAAGGTAGTCCTGAATAAATTACACAGATAGGTTTATGGTCTCCAACCCCCACTTCAGACCACCAGTGTTCCAGAACCACAAATCCAATAGTATGATTATTGAAGAGTGGATCACTGGGACCTGATGGTGGAGTTAAGCAGACAAACTGGCTATTAAACCGGAGAAGTCAGCCTTGGGCTCTTTCTTCCTTTGGAGCCATCTCACTTGATGCCGAGCCAGCTCTCAACATGCCTTTGCATTCCAGTTTGGAAAATCTGGTAGAATATTTACGGATTTGTATCCCTCTCTTCTCTTTGTAATATTTCTATGTTACAGGGCAACCCTAATATAAAATGGGTTTGCCTGATTGGGTTTTTACTTGCATGTTTGAAAGGTAGTTTTTGGATTTTGTAGGTTTGGAATGGGGGTCAAAATCCATAACCTATTTGTATAATTTATTTAAAAGGGTCCTTCCCCCCTAACATCTACTTTATTCCCCTTATTTTGTAAAATAAAACCCTTTAATAACTTTTGTCATGTGTGCCTATATTTAAAGCTTATTTAAAAGTCTTCTGAGCATGCGGGTAAAAAGCCAGTAAAAAAACCCATTTTATATTAGGGTTGCCCTGTAACACCCTCACTCCCTATTCAATACCTCTTGATTGGACCATTTAACCTGGTTGGCACCTGAGGGAGGGGCTCTTCTTAGTCAGCAGCTTTTGGCATGAGTGGGTAAAAACAACCAGTTTTTCTAATGGTTCTTACTGTTTAGGTGGCAGTGGGAAGCACCAGTCTTGCCCTGCAAACCACACTCCAGGACCCCAATTACAAAAGCATTCATTTGAGAAAGCAACACTTAAGAGTATCGAGCACACAAAGAAGAAGATACCAAAAATAAATTTCCTAAGGGCCAGTGTAGTCAATGGTGTGGTGTCTGTTTCTAGTAAGACTAGGAGAATAATGCTTTAATATTTGTATACTTCATTTCAGTATGACTTAAAGTTTAACAAAATTATTTCAGGAAGTTCTTCAGTAAAAAAAATGTGCCAAATCAACAACCAACCTGCACTCTAAAGTTGAATCTTAAAGAGCCCCATACCTGTAGATTAAACCAGCCACTACTTTCTGAGACTAGTTAGCAATTAAAATACAGTAGTAGCTTCGGAAGTTCTTGATGGAGTCTTCTTTGTGTACTGTTGAGGCCTAGATCAGGCAAGGGCAAGTTAGGAATGACTAGGTAGTTCAGGGAGAGGACAGGTGGGGCCTCGGTAGAACTGGGTTTTGGAGATAGGGATGGCAAAAGAGATAAGGGAAGAACTGGAGATGAGACAAAATTCCAAGGGGAACTAGCAAACGCCCTGGGACTAGGGGAAAAGGGACATTTCAAGAACAAAGGAGTGATATGGGATGCAATGTGGTAGAGTGAATGAGACCACCTAGAAACAACCAGTCACAATGACGCTAGTGGAGCTTTGGAGTGACTAGGGAAAGAAGGTATATATTCATTCCTTGAAGCTCAACTCCACTTTGGCTTCCTTGCCCTGCATGGCCTGGTTCCACTGTCCTGGGAGTCCTACTTTTTTTCTGTTCTTTTCCTTCTCAATAAACCTTTTCTTTTCTAAACAAATCTGCCTCTTCTTGTCTGCGCGTCTGTGAGGTTCCTTCTGCAGCTTCATGAGACACCTACCTGTGGTGGTCTAGTGGCTGAGACTCAGCACTGATACTGTAGCATGGGATCTATTCCTGGCTGGGAGACTAGGCCTGAAAACCCGACGGTATCACTGTTAGTGAATAGACTTCCCTAAAGAATTGTTTCCTTTTTGTCCTGCTGTAGGTACTCAAATAAAATCCAAAGAGAAGCCCAGTTGATGAATACAACTGATGCTAGAACTCAGCACACACAGGAAATATCAGTGTCTTCTTTTTATAAAAAGCATGGCTTCTTTTTAAAATCTGGAATTAGCATCTCAGCTCCTAGTTATATCTCATGTAGTAGTTAATCAAGAATAGAAAATATCCATGTTGTGAAAAAAAATAGCCCTTTTATAATTCAAAACTTCCTACATCTTTAAAATGTCTTTTGGGAAAAACATAAAATATTGCAGGAACTGAAACTTGATAATCATAATGTTTATCAAAGAAAAGGTCAACATATGTTATCAAATAGCTAAGTGGGAGTTCAGTTTTAATGAATCACAGATGATTGATTTTGCTGAATTTATTTCTTCCATAGTAATTATCTTCTGACAGAGAAAAATATTCTATTGCTTGTTTACTGCTTCTAGTCATCCCACTTGGCAGTACCAACCTCAGGAGCAGGAAATGACCCCTGATTTGATTTCTTTCCATATAATCATAGAGTAAGTATTTAATTACAATGAAAGGGGAAGACAGAAGCCCAGTGGGCAAGTAATATTTTTAAATATTGAATAATTAGATGAAGGGAATTTTTCAGGAAGAAAAGAGCACAAAATTTTAAAAGATGAAAAATACAAAGCAAGATCAAGGAATGCAAAAAATAAAAAAAATAGCACCAAATGTTGGTTAGAAGTATGACATTGGTAGTTAAGTGTTGGTTGATGAACCTGAAAAAATAAGTTGGGGCTATATTGTGAAATATCTTGAATAAAAGCTTGAGGAGTTTATATTTCCTTTTTTTTTAAAGATTTATTTATTTATGCATATGAGCACTGGGGTACAGGCCAGAGGTGGTGGGGGGGTGAGAGGATCCACCAGAGACAGAGTGGGGAACAGAACTGGTAGATTAACTGAAACACACTGCTGAGGGCAGCAGCGGGTGAGGCAGGAGAGGTCTGCCAGGTCATGTGGGTCACTCCCTGGCCTGTGGCAGGGATCAAACTCATGGTGCAGTGGCTGCAGTTTGCTTTATTTTTTTTTAAAATATTTTTATTTATTTATGCATACAAGCACTGGGGTACAGGCCAGAAGCATGGGGGTGGGTGAGAGGATTCACCACAGAGAGCAGGGAGCAGAACAGGCAGATCAATGGAAGTACACTGCTGAGGGGAGCAGCGGGCACAGCAGGAGAGGTCTGTTGCACCATGTGGGTCCCCTGCCTGGCTGGCAGCAGGGATCGAACTTGTGCTGCAGTGGCTGTGGTTTGCTTCATAGTGTATTGCTTAACCCACTGCGCCACCAGGGAGGCCCTGCAGTTTGCTTTATAGTGCGTTGCTTAACCCATTGCACCACTGGGGAGGCCCCAGTTTATATTTCTTTCTATACATGATTAAATTTATGGATGAAACACAACCATTATTCTTAAAATTGTATTAATTGACTCTGAATTAAAATGTTCTAACATCTTCAAAACTATGCAAATAAACAGCATGCAACCTCAAGCCTTCAGGATAAGTAGAAAACAGAGAAAATTATGACTTCAAATTATTTATAAGTAGAAAGATAAATATTATGTTTATTTATTGAATTCTTTGAAAATCTTTGCAGAAGTAAAGAGTGGACATATTGCAAAACCTTCAGAAAGAATAGAGAAGGAAATGGGAAGCCTAGATTGAATTAAAATCACCACCAGGGAAACATAAAGTCTACATTAAGTACTAAAGAAGCACCATTGTTTATCAGAGCTCTGGCTAAGATAAGAGACTTAAAAGCATCAGTCTTGTTAAGGTACTATTTCTGGGGAGGACAGGTTTAAAAGGAAGGGCGAAGTGGATTCTAGAAATTGTGCAGTGAAGGAAAAAGGAGCAAGTGGGTGAAAAGCCTGGCTTTACATGCAGGCATCAGATTTTACATAGCTGTTTCAGACTTTAAGTCTCTACAGATGGCTTTGCTTTCTTGTTTGCTAGAGCAGGGAGTGGATGTGTTCCCAGAACGTTTTACAGTATGTTCATGGGAAGAAAATTGAGAAAGGCAATGGGTAAAATAGACAACTCACATGATTTAATTGAAATTACTGAGGAAGAGAAAGCACTGGAATAACACTAATGTTTAAATTTATTAGCTAAGAATACCATCTAGAAACAACACTAATATAGATCATCACAGTTTCCTAGTTTACCTGTGAAAATCAACCCAGAATTATCAAGCTGTGGACATATTCTAGTAAGTAATTAAACTTTAGATAGAAAGAAAATATTTCCTAAAACAAACAAATTTCATGAAAATTATGCTATTGTCAGTCTTCTCAAAAACAATTCTAGAGCAAGAAACAATTAGCCATATTTTCAAGTTACCCAAAAAAGAACTTATGAACATAGGGGGGGGGTTGTTTTTTGTTTTGTAAATGTAGACAAACTCTCCTTCACATATTAAGTTTGTAAATTAAAAAATTTAAAACATTCAAGATATTAGGGATTACTTCTTGAGCAATCTAAGATAGATTTGTTGTATCCAAACAAGAAGTGACTAACATGAGCAAAAGAACTCAGGGTGAGCATTTAATATTTTCAATTGATGATATAAAACTAAAACAGGAAGGAAGGATTGGAGAAGATAAGATCTGGAGGAGGCACATGGAGCAAAGAGACATGTGAAAAAGCTGAACTTGCTTCTCAGTCTTGGTCTTGTACCAGGCACTTGAGGGACATGTGTAAGTGATTGATTCCCAGAAAAAGGGGACAGTTCAGGTTCCCAGACCCACCCAAGAGAGGGTGGAGCTGAGTGGGGAAGAGAGATATGCTAGAGAGGAGACCAGACAGACAAAGGATGGAGAACCAGGAGACCTACAGGAGGCACATGGAACAGGGAAACCTGTGAAGAAGCTGTGCTTGCTTCTTGGTCCTGGACTGGTTGAAACAGATGTGGATGTGAGACCCATGGGAGAGTTGCCAGTGGCAGCTTTCATCTTGATTTTGACTTTCCTCTTTTCCTCCCAAACTTGTCTGGCCATTTCTGACTCTTTTCTATGGGTTCCCACTGGAAGGTGCTTTAGATTTGTGATAGGCTTTGGGGCTTCAGTGGCCATGCTTTGGGCCAACACTGTTTGTCTGGGCATTTGCCCATCAGGGGATGGGTAACTTTTGGAGCTGGATTTGGAAACTTTACTCTTCCTTTTTTCTGTGTTGCAGACTAATTGTATTAAAGTTCCTTTCTATTGAAGGTCTTATGCACTAAAGTATGTTTTGTCCTGATATGGTGGATGATAGAACCTATTTCAAGCAGGCAGATTTGGGGGTTCTGGTGTGTCTCTCTTTCTGCCATCTAACACTTGCTCCTTTGACACCTACACTGTGATTGCCAGAAGCATCAGGTAAGACTTTTTCTTCCCAGGAGTTTCTCACCTATCAAGGAATATCTCAGCTGTCAGATCTCACAAACCTGACTTGTGGGGGTGTTGCAGTTAGTGTTGGAGCAAAGGGAGCTGTGCCAGAAAAACCAGCGGTCGGTCCCTCTCTCCAAGGGGACTTCCACTCACTTATGGAGCTGGCCATTGGCCAAATGTGTGAACGTCAGTGGTGGTGTAACAGGGTGGTCCCCAGGAAAGGGGGAAGTTCCGGAATCTCGGTTCCCCCCTAAGTGGGTGGAGCTGAGCATGGATAATACAGTTACTAAGTTAAGCATCCAAAGTTACCCATCTCCTTGAGGGTAAAAGTCCAGCCAAATAGGATTGGCCCAAAGCAAGGCCCAAAAGCCTGCCACAYGTCTAAAGGAACTTTCAGTAGAGACCCTTAGAAAAGGGTCAGAAAGAGGCAGACAAATCTGGGAGGAAAAGAGCAAAATCAAAATCAAGATGAAAGCTGCCATTGTTAACCTCCCCAAGGGTCTCTCACCCACATCTGTTCTGACCAGTTTAAGACCAAAAAGCAAGCGCAGTTTCTTCACATGTCCCTTTGTTCCACGTGCCTCCTCCAGGTCTCCTTGCTGCTCTCCATCCTGCTTCCTTCTTCCTCCCTTCCTTCTGTCCTCTTCTCTCCTCTCTCCAGCATCTTCTTATCCCTGCCCAGCTCCACCCACTTAGGGGGGAACCGGGATTCTGGAACTTCCCCCTTTCCTGGGGACCACCGTGTTACAATCTCCCCTTTTCATTTTTATAACCACTCTATTACAATATCACTACAAATATACCAAGATAGTAAAAGATTAAATAAAAAGACCAGTTCCTTTCTTTCTAATGCAAAGAAAACTAGAAAAAGTAAAAGGTAACAAATAGAATAAAAAAACAAATTTACTTTTCAAAAATAAACTAGAAAGATCATATAGTAAAAGTAAATACAATAGACATAGTAATTATATGTTATATATAACATTGGACCAAACATAACAGTTTTTCAATGAATTTGTATGTGCTTAACTTACCTATTGAAAGGAAGAGGCTCTCAGGTTAACTCACAAAGCAAGACTTAATTTATATAGAAGCACACTCAGACAATGGGGTTCAGAAAGGTTAAGAGCAAAGGGTTGGCCTAAACTTGGCAAAGAAAGGTACATTTTATCTAAAAGTCACTATTCAAAGTGAAAATTTAGTAAGTATGAAATCTGCGCACCCACAACTAATGTCATAAAGCAGACACTACAGACAATGTAGGAAGACATTTACAGAAACGTTCATTTAAAAATACTTTCAGGGCCTCCCTGATGGCAAAGGGGTTGAGTGCTGCACTGTGGAGCTTCCATAGCCACTGCAGAAGGAATTTGATCCCTGGCCAGGGAAGTGACCCACATGGCAAGACACACCTCTCCTGTCTCTCCTGCTGCTCCCCTCAGCAATATATATTGGTCACTCTGTCTGTTCTGCTTCCCACTCTGTCTCTGGTGTATCGTCTCACTGTCCCCCTCCCCCTCCAAACTCCTCTGGCCTCTACCTCAGTTCTCGTATGTATAAATAAATAAATATTTTTTAAAAAAACCTTTCATATACCTTATTAAGATTAAAAGGAAAACAATAAATATATAGATGATTTATACTGTAAAACCAAGTAGGAAGACTTTATAGTTAGATATTGATCTCTACACTGTTGAAAGAGAATAGACTAATAATATATTACGACAATGCAATAAAACTAGATATTAGTTCCAAGCCATGAAAAACAATAGGGCCTGAATACCAGGGAAAAACCCTTCTATTGAACAATGTTTGGTTATTTTAAAATGTGGGTTTATTGTAATTAGGAATGATAAGGCCAACAGATCAGAAGACAACTGCTATTGAAAAGATCACCTGATATACTCATCCCAGGAACAGATCTGGGTCTTACCTCAGTAAGTGGGTCCACACAGAGGGGAGCACACCGGTTTGCTGGTATTGCTTTCTTACAAACACTGGTGAAGTCACTGAAGTTTCTCCTTTTAATGGAAGGTATTAAGTCCTTCAGGCTTCACCTTCCTACTGTCTGCTATTCTACTGCTAATTCTAGGGTTTCATTCATGTAGTGACCAGATGGAACTAGAGAAGCTCGGTATTTCTTATATAAAACTCTGGTGAGGACACTAGATATATGATTAATTATGTGAAAAGAAAAAAACAAAACTAAATGCACACATCATATATTCTGTGATACTCGTTATATCAGGGAGTGGATTGGGATCAGGATGGGAGAAGTAAGGATATGAGATGGGAGAAGGGTGATGGTTCTCTGAGTATATACTTTTGTAGGTTTGGTTAATAATTCCCATTCTAAAATACATAAAGTAACTGGTAAAATTAACAGAGATTGAAGAAAAAAACCCTAAGATTAAATACAAACAGATGGGGGGAAAAACAACAAAGGAACTCTAGCAAACTTTGAGCCAGTAACTGTAATCCTCCCCTAGAAAAAGTTATTCTAGACCAATATTGAACTATAGTTACTTGGTTTTTCTACCCCAGATCTCTATGGGAATGAATTGGCAATTTTGAAGCTACTTTTGCTACATGGCAGAATTGAGCAGAGAAGTAAACATTTTGGTAGTAATTAGATTCCAATATCTGTTGAAGAGAGGGTCACAGTGCATACTGCATTATGTCCCCAAGTTCCCTGTTAGAACTGAAGGATTTTTTCTTCTGACTACTGAGAATGCTGCAGGCTGCCAGCCCTGAGCTGTCAGCAATGCATGAAAAATATCTTTGGCTAAATAGAGTTGTCTCACTTATTACAGAATGCATGATCCAAAAATACAGCATACATACATTTTATGTAACTATTTGATTCTTAGTCTAAACAATGTGCATGAAAAATGTTAACCAGGGGTTTGCAATTGTATGACCCATGGGCCAATACAGACTGCTAAATATATATATATTTTTTTGGATATAATGTTTTAGGGCCACAGGCATGTCAGATTGTCCATCTATCATCCAGGTGCTGCTTCCCTCTGTGTCTGCAGAGCTGAATTGTTGCAACAGAGACCATATGGCTCACGAAGTCTAAAACAGTTAATATATGACTCTTTACCAAAAAAGCTGACCCTGTTCTAAACTATGAAATTAGTCATTACAATATATACATCAGTCAAAGGAGTCATAGGACCTAAGCCAACTACACTGTATGATCTTCCTTATAACTAACAACAAGGAATCTGATCAATAGATATTTTATTGATTATTGAAGAGAGTTTGCTAACATTTCCTGAAGAGACTGTTGGTGTCTATAGATATTATTTTTACAAAAGTTTCCACCGTTAAAAACATAGAAAGCTGGTGCATGGCATTTTTGCTCCTGGAAAGAATGGCCTTATTGATGTCTTTATCCCAAGCAATCAGTCTTCCCATTGTCTTTGTGTGTGGAAAACAAAAACATGTGTCTATGGCTTATCTTCTTAAAGCACATCATCATTCATAAAGGAAAAATGTATAGCCTCCCATCCCACTGTGCAGATAATATAAAAAGATCAAAAACAATGAGAACAATAATAAACCTATAGACAATGCATATCAGAAAATGAAGCAGTACAGTAAATTATAGGATTAAAACAATAAAAATCTCCTACCTCCACTTTCCCTTCCTCCATTTCTTGAAAATGAATGTCAATATTTTTTCTAAATTCTTCTAGTTTTTTAGAAAAGAAAACAGAGGTGTATTTACTTGTGTATGTTTTGTGTTATAGAAAATGTGATCATGTTATAACCAGCATTTTGTGCCTTGAATTTTACATTTGTAATATTTAATTTGAGGAATTTTAAGTATGAATTTCCAGTTTTATTTTCTATGGTAGTGTTTGCTGTTATTTTTTAGTAGGCACCCCAAAGCTTATTGAACCAGTCCCCTCTAGGTGAGACAGTTGTTCTGTATTTTTGAACAAAATGCTAAAATGAATTCCTTGTGTCTACATTTGATACAGCTTGTGTATCTATAGAATAAAACCCTGATACCCAATGGTGGGGTTTTATCTCTAGATAAAAATTTCAAATATAATTAAGTTGTTTTCTGTAAAAGTTGTGCTATTTAAACTCAGTGCAGACAGTTCTTTCACTATACATTCTACTATCAGTCAAATCTCTTTATTTGAGAAATGCTTTGTTTCACATTTAAAGGTAAATATTGAAAAAATATAGTGCTATAGTGGTTCCTCTTTTATAAAATAACATACATGAATATTGACATGAATCAATAGAACATGAGCTAAGTACATTTTTATTATTTATATATTTTTTAAAGATGTATTTATTTATACATACAAGAACTGGGGTACAGACCAGAGGTGTATGTGGGGGGGGGAAGTGAAAGAATTCACCAGAGACAGAGTAGGAAAAGAACAGGCAGTTGACTGAAATACATTGCTGAGGGGAGCAGTGGGTGAGGCAGGAGAGGTCTGCTGCACCTTGTGGGTCACCTCCACCATGTGGGTCACCTCCCTAGCTGGGGATTGAACTCATGCTGCAGTGGCTGAGGATGCTTCATAGTGCAGTTCTTAACCGCTTACACCACTAGGGAGACCCCCCTTTATTATTTATTTTTATAATTATCTTGTTAGCATGCCATTTGTTTATTACTATTACTTCTTATATATCTATACATTCAAATTGATATAAATGTATCATAGAGGTCAAACAACCTGCTAATTAAGG
Organism: Galemys pyrenaicus; assembly: GCA_019455555.1. Taxonomy (NCBI): domain Eukaryota; kingdom Metazoa; phylum Chordata; class Mammalia; order Eulipotyphla; family Talpidae; genus Galemys; species Galemys pyrenaicus. The sequence goes on along the minus strand of JAGFMF010011783.1, from coordinate 831,845 downwards.
AGCATTAAAGAGAGATTTCAGCTGATTATTGAGTAAAGTCTTCATTTTGTGATCATCAAACTCATCACTAATAACTGCTAAAAATTCCCTTTCCAAAATTAGATCACAAACACCAGAGAAAGCATACAGGTGCTCTTTCTATGTTATATTTATAATTGTTTACCTTTGTCTGCTAGAATCAAATGGCCAGGGAATCGAAACATGGTTAAATGACCTCCATCTGTTTTCCTGTTTGTCCTCATTGTTAGGTAATAATCCTGTTGGGTATTTCAGATTTCTCTCAGGAATATCACATTTGCATTAATCACAGGCTAACAATGTGAGGTCATGGCAATGGAAAGACTCAGGTGTGGGATGAGGAACTATAGTTGCTTTCACAATGAACCCCTCACTGGCAGCCCATCCGGTAATCCTGTCGGAGAGGTAATTATGAGTCTCTTCCAAAATTAGGCCTTTTTTGGATTTGGGGGTCAATTAATGCACTTATCTACGTACTATGTTGAATATAATGACATAAGCATTTATATCTAAAGGAACTTGTAAAAGCTTGTTGCAGTCATTGAAAGTTGGCTTGTCTGATTGAGAAAGTTGAGCAATTCTCTTAACTTAAATGAATCAGTACTTTCTTACTGTTTCTTCCCTTTCTGTGATTCTCTGACTTAGTCATTGATTTGACTGGCAAAGGTTTTTTTTTATTTTTTTAAACTAAGTACACATGATTTACAGAGCCAGAATTGGGAATTCACTGGAAATGCTGGAAAAGTTCACATTTCCAACTCTCAAAAGAATGGCAAAAAAAGCTTCTTTTTTCATTTCTTTTTGTAAAGAATGACTGTTGTTAGGCCAGTTTCCTCGTTTCACGGAAGATGCTTTGTTCATTTTTGAACTTTTGGCTCTCTCTCCTACCCCCAGGTAACAGAAAAGTCTTCCAAATGATGTGATTTGATGTTCTGGGTAGTAATTAAGTATACACAGATAACTAGAACTATAGAAATATTGTTGTTTTGACAGTATGTTATGTGGTTGCAAACAAAACTTGAGTCTAGAGTCATTCTTCAAAAGGCCAACCAGTCTAGTGACAGGATCAGCATATACACCTCTGGGATAAGGAAGACAATATTTCTGCAGACTGTTCGGTACAACTTCCTATGTGTGCCTGTGTTTAATTCCTTGCTAAGGATGGAGCAAAAGTTAACATAACGACATCTAGGATGACTCAGGATGCAATTTGGCATCTGAGAATTCCTTGAGGTCATTATTATGGGCATTTATTATCACTCTACTAATGTTGCCTAGCTAACTGCAAAACACCATCCTTTACAACTCAGCTTGGATAGGTGATTTGTAATATATTGTAACAGATTCCCAGAACATTAGACATGCAGAGGACTTGATGAACTTATAACTCATTGCCCTTACTTTGAGGATAAGAAAATTAAAGTGTTGAAAAGTTTAAGAAATTTTCCTATGACCACAATCTTGAAAGTGTCAAACCTGGGACTTGAGTTTAGGTCTTTTTACTCTAACATAACTTTATTTTTTTACATGACAGAAGATTTAATATTTTCTAAAATGGACAGAGAGAAAAATGACATTTTAATCAAAGTAATTAATAATGAATACAAAACTGTGAATGGTGGGCCTCGATGGTGGCGCCAGGAGTTAAGCACCGCACTATGCAGCAGTTGTAGCCGCTGCAGCCACTGCAGCATGAGTTCCATCCCAGACAGGGAGGTAACTAACATGGCTTAGCAGACCTCTCCTGCCTCCCCCGCTGCTCCCCTCAGCAGTGTACTTCTGTTGATTGCCTGTTCTATTCCCTGCTCTGTCTCTGGTGAATCCTCTCATTCCCCCACACTTATGGCCTGTACCCTAGTTCTTGTAGCATACATAAATAAATCTTTAAAAAACAAACAAACAACAAAAAATTGTGAATGGTGAATGCTCTAGAAATTAAATTACTAGTAAATTTGTATTCCACAAGCATTGTCAAGTGGGGTATCACATAAGTATATGGATCTTCTTTAATAAATATGACTTTAAGTACAACACTTAGTATTTATTATTTGTTTTTTCAAAAAATATTTATTAAGGGCTTATGACTTCCAGGAAGACAAAGGTAAAATCAAGGATTTCACAGTATAAAATGAGTCCAATCTAAAGAGAATCATTTCAAACATTATTTTCAAAGTCAATTTTAAATTAGTTTTCATCTGTTCAGCAGTTAATTGATTCTTTCAACAAATGTTTTCTGACAATACACCGGTTTCAACAATGTTTTAGGTACTTTTCTAGGAACTAGACATACAGCAGCAAACAAAAAAGAAAGTTTCCCATCTTCTACCATTTACCTTCCAGTTGGGAGGAGAGAAAAGAGACATAAAATGCATTTGCTGTATGGAAACTTAGAAAGTGATGAGTGTTATGGGAAATTATAGCACCTATAAGAATGGTGACATGAATGTACTAGGAGATCTGGTTATTTTATCTTATTTTTTTTTAAGATTTATTTTGTTTATACATACAAGAACTGAGGTATAGGCCAGAGATGTGAGGCAAGGATGGTGGGAGTGATGAGAGGATTCACCAGAGACAGTGTGGAGCAGAACAGGTAGATCCACTGAAATACAATGCTGAGGGGAGCAGCTGGAGAGATAGGAGAGGTCTGCTGTTCATGTGGGTCTCCTCTCTGCCTGGGGATCAAACTCAAGTTCCAGTGGCTGGTGACGGCTTGATAGTGCTGAGACTTTAACCTGTGCACTGCCAGGGAGGACCCAAGATTTGGTTATTTTAAATGGGGTAAGCACAGTAGGCATCAATGATAGTAAAATTTGAGGGTAAGGGCTGCCTAAAGTTCTAGGCATAGAAAACAGTGAAAAGTTCTGAGGTGGAAATTATAATACTAGATATTACTTGATTACAATAAAGAATTTTGTCAATGTTGTCATATTAACTTGGAGAGGAAACTGTTATTTTGTTGTTTTCCCAGTGGCCTTGCTTTAGTTTCTGCTTAAAAAAAAAGATCTTTGGTCTTGTTTGTTCATAGCTTCACTGTGGCAGTGCACTCTTTCTGTGGTTTCTGTGATGTTCTTAGTGTCCAGCAAGACAAGAACATGGCCTAAATTATCAGAAGAGTTTCTAAAAACACCATGATTTGATGGTGTAGTTGTGTCTTTTTTAGAGAAAGAAAAAGTTTATTGAGGAGAAAGAAACAGAAATAAATTGGGACTCCCAGGCCATGGAACCAGGCCAGGGATGGGTAAGAGAGACTAAGGTTAGTTCTTGAATGTCAAGGACTGCTTTTAGCTTTCTAAGGTAGCTCCTCTAGGGAGTCAAGTTTCTGGAAGATGAAATAAGAGTAGAAGTAGGGGTGGGAAAATCTGACAGGGTAAGTTTGTAGACCCTTTCTTCATAGTTTAACATAGTAGTTGCAATTTGGGCTGCTATGTATGTTGAGTATCTTGATAAAAGTCTCTGTTACTTAAAAGAACTTGAAATCCACCGTGTGTGTGTGTTTGTGTGTGAAACTTGTGTGTGTGTGTGTGTGTGTGTGTAAAGTGAGACAGAGATTGGTAATGAATTGCCCAAGAGCTAATCTTCCAAAGAAAAGGTAGCTCTGGGAAAAATAGCAGATCAGCAGCCCCGTTAAGATTCTCTCCATTACATTTTGCTCCAATTTTTTTTTTTATTAATTAATGGGAATGTTTTGAGTAAATACCAAATATTCTTAAAGTATATATTTTTTTCTTTTATAGATTTATTTATCTATGGCTACTAGAACTGGTGTGTAGGCCAGAGATGTGGGGGAGAGGTGAGAGGAGTCACCAGAGACAAAGTGAAGAGCAGTACAGGTGAATCTGCTGAGGGTAGCAGCAGGCGAGGCAGGAGAGGTCTGCTGTCCCATGTGGGTCACCTTCCTGGCCTGGGATCAAACTTGTGCTGCAGTGCCTGTGTATAGCTTCATAGTGCTGAGAGTTAACCCCTTGTGCCACCAGGGAGGCCCTAAATCCCAAATGCTACATCAATGTGTGGTACTACCTTATAGGTTTCTCATAATAATGATACAGATCATGAAACACATGTAACATAAAAATTATAAAATCTATTATTTAAAATGGAGTAGGTGAAAAAAAGTGCATGGTATGAATTATACATTCACTTAAAATTTAATTTCTATACATAAAGATTTTCTTGAATATTTCTCTGGAAGGCATTCTTTTCTTTGACCTCTCTCATTGTATTAGGAATGTTTATCTACCTCTTATCTCCCAAAATGGTATCTTCTATTAATAAAAAGTGAGACAACTTGTATCTCATTCTTCCTTAAGTGGTTCACACAAATGAGTATGCTAAGAAGAGCAACCTCTATCACACCTTGCTTTGCTTTCAAATTTGAGTACACTTTATGTAAGTTTTATTTTTTAATATTTATTTTTTTATGTATACAAGACCTGGGGTACAGGCCAGAGGTGTGGGAGGTGACAGGATTTACCACAGACAGGAACAGAACAGGTGGATAGACTGAAATACACTCCTGAGGGGAGCAGTGGGTGAGATAGAACTCGGCTGTGCCATGTGGGTCACCTCCCTGGCCGGGGATTGAACTCAAGCTGCAGTGGCTGCGGATAGCTTTATAGTGCTGCGGCTTAACCCTTTGCACCACCAGGGAGGCCCCCTAATTTAGTAAAAATGTCCCAAAGAACATCCTTCGTAGATGCTGTCTTCAATCAGTGATGTGGAAGAGCAGATTTATTTTGATAAAGAAAAGTTTATGCATTTCTATGTTCATTTCAACAAAATTTTGAGTATGTAAAATTGGAATCTGAGAACTTTAACAAAATGAATGATAAAGTAAACCAGGTTATACTCAAAGCTCCTTCTGAGAATAAAGATGTTAACAATTTTGTTTTAGAAAAGAGAAAACTAAGTAGAGCGTGATACATGTGAAGATCAAAATATTGACATGTAAGTCATTGTGATTACAACACTGTTAAGCTAGACATAACATAGTGAAAGTGGTGATAAGCTAGACATAACATAGTGAAAGTGGTGATAAGAATTTCTGAAAGGGAATTTAATTTGTATTTGCACAGTAGGATAAATTTATTTTATTTAATATTTAATGACTAATTTGATAATATCGTATTATTTTACAAGAAAATTTTAAGGATAACTAAATAATTTAACATTGCTATTAGTTTTAGAATTAAATTTAAGTAATATTGAGGTTTAAATCTCTTAAAATTTTTCTTTAAAATACTTATCATTTCAATATTAAAAGTTATTCATTGATAAACAAATTCATTAGGAAAAGTAGACTTTTAAAATTTTACTTATTTTTTTCTCTTAAAGATTTATTTATTTATGCATACAAGAACTGGGACATAGACAGTGTCTACCAAAAATCACTGGTGATTTTTACCTTACAAGAAAACACACAAGCCTGACTTTTTTTATTTAGTAAACAGAAATGGAAATTTTAATTCTCCTTGGTAACAATTGTGCAATTTCACAAATAACCAGCAGGTGGCAGACTCATACCGTCTTATGCAATATTACAAAGCCGCGTAGGCCCACCGTTGGGTCCTGTGACTTGAGATTGTCAATAAAGGAAATATAAGGATATAAGGGGAAAATTTATAATACTATTCTAGGATTTGAGAGAAGAACATTTAAAATTTACCTGTAGGAAAGAAATTAATCCACAGAGGGGCCTCCCTGGTGGCTCAAGGGGTTAAGCACGGCACTATAAAGCATTCACAGCCACTGCAGCATGAGTTAGATCCCTGGCCAGGGAGAAGATCCACATCGCACAGCAGAGCTCTCCTGCCTCACCCGCTGCTCCCCTCAGCAGTGTATTTCAGTCAATCTGCCTGTTCTGCTCTCTGCTCTGTCTCTGGTGAATGCTCTCACCTTCCTACACCTCTGATCTGTACTCCAGTTCTTGCATGCATGCATAAATAAATCTTAAAAAATATATATGTACATATATATATTAATCCACAAATTGTGATTGGAAAGGTCTGGAAAGCTATTTGGCATTATTCATTCACAGCTAAGCTAAAATGTATAGCTATATGTTTGAATAAAAAAATTCAAACTATACTGTTTGAATGAAAAAACAGGCAAATACTTATCCATGAATATGAACATAATTTCATAATACTATTCACTGGCAAATAGCAGTATATAGTTAGTTACGTGTGTATATACATCTATCCATATATATTCATAGGGAGATGAGAAGTGGGTGTGATGTTATTAAAGGGCTATAATTGTAAAATATGTACATATATTAAAGGTGATAACATTGTTGACAGTTATTATTTATGGAGGGTGATATTGTTTTTAAATATTTTACTTCTTGACACCTCTTTTCCCTTCAAGTTTCTAAAACACTTAAAATACAGATTTTAAAAAGAAACATTTTTTCATATCATTTCAGTTTAGTGTAAATTTAGTATAAATTTCTAGTGTGATTTATACTGGTAGGTGTTGTTTTTATTAAATTAGGAGATCAAAAAACAAGGCAGATCAGTGACTTGCTTAGCTCATAGTGGGAGGAACTGGAATTTGCAATGAACAGTCATATTCTACTCTGCAAAGCCAGAAAAACCAAATGGATGGATGACATTTTCGGTGATTATTATTTTGAAAATTAGCTGGATACAAATTTCAGTCCATGAAATTCAAATGTAAAGAAATAAAACAAAGTTATTTCTGGTCTTTAAGATTAGTTTAAATTGATCCTCCTTGTTGGCACAATGGGTTAAGCAAAGCACCATGAAGCAAACTGCGGCCACTGCAGCACAAGTTATATCCCTGCTGCCAGCCAGGGAGGTGACCCACATGGCAGAGCAGACCTCTCCTGCCTCGCCCACTGCTCCCCTCAGCAGTGTATTTCAGTATCTGCCTGTTCTGTTCCCCACTTTGTCTCTGGTGAATCCTCTTACCACCCCCGCAACCCATGGCCACCCCCTCATTCATGGCCTGTACCCCAGCTCTGTATGCATAAATAAATAAATTTATTAAAAAACAGACTGCTTTAAGTCTAGAGGGGTTTTCTGAGTTTCCTTTGCTGAGTGTGGGACTCGCTTAACTGCCTGGTCCCAGCAGCTCAGGAGACTCCAGCTGAGAAGCACCAGACCCCCTGCTAACACTGCTCCATAGAGAGTCATTTACCCTCAGCTCCTGCTGTTTCTGGGCTGTCCCAGTCACAAGGCAGTAAACATATCCTCCTGTACTCAGGTCTCCCCTTCTCTGTGATGTTGATTTTTTTCTCAGACATCTTTAAAAATATTATTTGTATTTACTTATTCACACAATACTGGGGTGTAGGCCAGAGGTGGGAGAGTGAGGGGGAGGGGTGGGGAGTGAGATGATGGGGGGTGGTGAGAGGGGGAACAGCATGGAGAGATAGGGGAGGTGTGTAGTGCCATGTGGGTCCCCTCCCTGGCTGGGGATTGAATGCTGCTGTGGTGGCTGCAGATGGCTTGGTGGTGCTGGCTTTAACTACTGTGCCACCAGAAAGGCCCCCTTTATGAGACTTCTCTGTGCCTGCTGAGTGCTTGCCTCATCTCCTACATGTTCTCATTATGCTTATCTAATGTTTTCCTCTCCTGAGGAAACCAGTATTGAACAAAAACTAAGTAGTTTATGTATGGCAAAAAATACGGCATGGGAGAAAACACCAGGGAAAAACACTGATTAATATTTGCTGAATATTTTCCAACACATCATGAAATATTATATTAAAGTATGATGTTTAATATTATATTGAATAGCATTGTATATTAAATTAAATAATAAAAAGAGAAAATGAAATTTTAAGTCAAATGTGTGTCTATTCCAGTGAGGCACTTTTTATATTACTACTAATATTGTGCTGTTAACTTATGTCCCACAATTTTATGATGAATGAGAATAATTCTGTTTGTGTAGAGGTGAATAGGAGTCACAAGGAGATCGTCATTTTAAAATTTCTCTTCTCTTTGTTGAGAGAGAAAGACTACCTCTTTGTAGCCCAAATTCATCTCTCCTACTACTGCTATTTTCCCAGTTCTCTACTTTTTGAAATCGCTGATTTATACGCAACAGTTTGCAGGGTTCTTGATTGAGTTCTGTGTGTTTAATTTTTGTATGCTTTTTATAATATTCACATCTTCTTCACAGTTTCTCAGATATGCAGTTTCTAGCTCCCATTGGTATGTGTCTTTTAAGGGGAATTATTTTTTAATGTGTTGTCCCTTGCCTGACAGGATAAACTCTGAAAGCTTCTGTGGATGCATGGCCTCTCTCTTTGATACTAAGTTGGGTAGAGTAATACTTACCAGGCAGGAAAGATATTATGATCACTGGGTTAGGTAGAGAACTATTAAAACTATGTAAGATGTTGTCCTCTGAAATTGTAGGCATTCTGAAATCTGGACAATAGTTTTCAAAAACCTGTTTTGTTTTTTTTTTTAAGATTTTATTTATTTATGCATACAAGAGCTGGGGTATAGGCCAGAGATGTGTGGGGTGGGGGTGGGGTGTTGGTGAGAAGATTCACCAGAGACAGAGCAGGGAGCAGAACAGGCAGATGGACTGATATACAAATACACTGCTTTGGGGAGCAGCGGGCAAGACAGGAGAGGTCTACTGTACCATGTGGGTCCCCTCCCTGGCTAGGGATCAAACTCATGCTGCAGTGGCTGTAGAAGCCCCACAGTCTGTATTCAACCCCTTGCACCACCAAGGAGGCCCTTCATCTACCTTTGAATCACATTACTGAGCCTTGCCTAGAAGTCAGTACCTGTGATCGCTATCAAAGAGTTGTGTTCTCATTCATTTGATTACTTGACTTTTTTTTTTTTTTTTGGTGAGCTGACCAGAGATGGTCAATCTACGTGGAATAAAAGGTAAAAGTGTTGTGTGTTATAACATGGAAGATGATCACGTCCATCTATTTCATGCTAGACTATTCTTATCTTCTAAGATGAAGATATGCAGTTATGCATAGCACAGCATTCTAGATTATAGTTTTCTAACTATAAAGTTATAAAGTATAAAGAGCACTGATCTTAGAAATAGTAGATTATTTTTTATAAGCGAAACCATGACTAGAAGTGCTGTCTACTTTTCATACCTTCCAGAAATGTTTGTGTAAGAACATAATTTGCATAGTCCCTAAAATAAAAATTTTGACAGAGAGTGTCGCAAGTGCTGCCATCATGACTCAAAGGCTTCTAAGATATTTTTACCTTATAATGAAGTTCTAAAAGAGCTGGCCACCTCTCAAAAATATAATTCTAAAGGTCTCTTAATTGTGAAATCATATAGAAAGGCTTTTAATTGAATATTGTCAGTTCCAAATACTAAACACCTTTTGGCTATCCAAGCAGTCATTAGCTGTCTATGTATGACTATCAGTCTCCTGTGAATACTTACACTCAGTGTAACCCTTATGTGAAAAGTTCTATGAAACAGGGGCCTCCCTGGACTGGGCATCACACTGTGGGGGATCTGCAGCCACTGCAGCACGTGAGTTTGATCCCTGGCCAGGAAGGTGACTCACATGGCGTAGCAGAACTCGCCCATTGCTCCCTTCAGTGGTGTATTTTGGTGGATCTGCCTGTTGTGCTCCCCACTCTGTCTGATGAATCCTCTCACCCTCCACACCTATGGCCTTTACCCCAGTCCTTGTATACATAAATAAATAAATCTTTAAAAAAAAAAAGAAAAACGATTTTTATGAAATATCAAATGTACATTTGAGTAGTTTCCACTTTCTTTTAATATTGCTGGAGTTTATTTATTTTTGGCGAGCTTTGTTGTTCTTGGTGAAGAGTAAATTTTCCTTTTAGGAATTTTAATCTTGGACTTGAACTAATTTGAAAGTAATTCAAAGTATTCTGAATGGCCATAATTATTTCAAGTAGTTAAAATTTCCTAAATTTATACTACCAGTCACACTTAATGCATTTTTTGGTTATATTTTGTCCAAATGCTTCTGAAGACATAGGTCTGCATAAAAAAAAAGTCTTAAAAGTCAGTAGTTTAAAGAGACACAAAATGAAATAAACCAAAAATATATGTATTGACAGTTCCAAGTCAGACACTAGTGAAGGGAAGAAGGAAAAAAAAAGAGAGAGAGAGAAGAAAAATATTCATTTCAGGAAGGCTGACCAAATTTACTGAGTCAATGTTTCAAGCTTCTCATGAAATTACAAAGATCAATTGGTCTTTGGGTGTCTATAGCCCATGTGGAAAACAGCTCAAGCATAGAATCATCTATAGAAAAATACAAGTGTATGTGACAATGGGCAAGGTCTGTCTATTAATAGCCAGGGAGGAGGGAATGAATGAAGGTTTGGATGGTGTCCATTTTTCCTTTATTCTGATAACCTATAGCCAGACTCTTTAAACCTTCTATGAAGACTAGTTGACTTGGTTGCAGTTAGTTCTTTACAGAGTTGTTTTTTCTTTATTTTTTTAATTGCTTGGCTTGTGGGATGGTGTGGGCAAAAATAGCATTTACTTATTTAAGAAAAACTTCCTAAGCAGTCAGTATTCCCAGAACATGCAGAACATCTGCTCATGCTTTCAGAAGACCATCTTATTGATTCCTACCTTCACAAAGTTTTCTTTAGTTCCTTATAAACATGAGACACCTTTTGCACAACACATCACCAGATAATGTCTGAATGGCTTTTTGAGGCTTATAAAATAAGGAATGGCAGTGTCCTTTAAAATACTTAAAATAATGATCATACTTTTTAAAATCCCTGCTGATTTTCCTTTATGATCAATGAAACAATTAATGTAAATCTCTTTTCTATAACACCCAAAGGTAGCTCTTAACTGAAAGATATGAGTTTGAGACTAACTAGGGCATGCCTGGTAGAGCAAGGGGTTAGTCTTAGCACTATGAAGCTATCACTAGTGACTGCAACACGAATTCCATCTCCAGCCAGGGAGATGACCCACATGACATGGCAGACCTCACCTGTCTTGCCTGTTGCTCCCCTCAGCAGTGTATTTCAGTAGATCTGCCTGTTCTGCTCCCATTCTGTCTCTGGTGAATCCTCTCACCCCCTGTACCTCTGGTCTACCCCCTAGCTCTTGTATGCATAAATAAATAAATCTTTTAAAAAAAGAATCTGAGACTAAAATGAATAATTTGACATTGCTCTGTTAATTAAAAGACTCTCCTCCTTTTTAGTATGTATTATAATTGTCTGACCTTGTCCCTTGCTTCCTTTTTTACCATGTTATAATTTGCATATAATGTTATATAATATAATGTTATATATATTCAAATGTACAACATATTGATTTGATATTTGTCTATATTATGAAATGATTGCTATAGTAAGTCTAGTTAACATTTGTCCCCATACATAGTTGAAATCTTTTTCCTTGTAATGATGACATTTAGGTTTTCCAAATATGTAATATGTTATAATTGTTAGTTTTTGAAGATTTATTTTTATTTATTTAAGAATAAAAGAACTGGGGTGTAGGCCAGAGTTGCGGGGGGTGGGGGTTAAGAGGATTTGCCAGAGATAGAATGAGGAGCAGAACAGGCACATCTACTGAAAAACACTGCTGAGGGAAGCAGTGGGTGAGGCAGGAGAGGAGGTCTGATATGTCATGTGGGTCAGCTCTCTGGCTGGGATTGAACTCAGGCCACAATGACTGGTGATAGCTTCATAGTGCTGAGACCTTAGCCCCTGCACCACTAGGGAGGTCTGTAATATTTTATTATTAACTATAGTCACCATGCTGTACATTCCATCTGTGTGACTCACTTATTTTATAATTGGGATTTTTTACCTCCACAACCCACTTGTGGCCTCTCTTCCACCTAGGGCCCTGTGCCTGCTCACATGGCCTCTCTATGCACCTGTGTGTGTGTGAAAGAACTGGATAAGGCACTCTTGCATGACTGCCTTGAGACAATGGCCCACATTGCAAGGTGACTGGGGACACCTACGTAACTGTTGACTGATTGTGTGGTCAGGGTACAATACAGTCTGGGAGTAGCCCAGAAATTATACCAAGCACCTGTACGGGAAGTTCTCTCTGGATACGACCTACATGTCCCCTCTTGTTCCCTATAAAATTGATGACCCTTTGATCCCTTTGAAGTCTGTTCCTCTTAAAGATGAATAACCTTTGTTTCCCCTGGACCCTGCTTCTCCTGCCATTATCACATAATCAGTCATGCTTGTTCATTACTGCTAATAAAAGGCAAGAACACTGCCCACTGAGCAGAAGAGTATTGTCTTGCAAACCTGCTCTACAACTCATACCTGAACTGGACTAGTACCTGAACTAGTACCTGGGGACATGCTGGGATGTCTCTGACCATCAGACCCACTCACCAATTCCTCCCTCCTACCCCCCATCCCCAGCCATTAACATGTTCTCTGTATTTGTCAGATTGGTTTGTTTTTTCTTTCTATTGATATATCCCACATATAATGAGATAATATGGTATTTGTCTTTCTTTGTCTGACTTATTTAACTTATCATAAAGCTTCCAAGATCTATCCATGTAATTGAAAAATGGCAGGATTTCTTTCTTTTTTGTGACAGAATAACATTCCATTATATGCCACAATTTCTTTATCCATTCATCTAATGATGGATGCTTAGGCTATTTCATTATTATTGCTATTGTAAATAATGTTGTAATGAATATGGGGTATAAATATCTTTTCAAGTTAGTAGTTTCATTTTCTTCAGATCAAGTCCTTCCCCTCTTGAAAGCAATTCCTAGAAATAAAATTGCTGGATCACATGGCAGTTCTAGCTCTAATTTTTTGGAGGAATCTATATTCAGTTTTCCATAGTAGCTACACCTGTTTACATTCTCACCAACAGTGAACAAGAATTCCTTTTCTCGGCATCCTTGAACACTTGTTGTCTTTTTGATAAAACTTTATTCTAACATGTAAGGTAATCTATCATTGTGGTTTTGATCTGTATTTTCCTGATGGTTAATCATTTAATCATTATGAATAGTTGAGCACATTGTCATGTACTTGTTAGCCATTGTCTGTCTTCCCCCTCCCTAACTCTACTCAAGAACCCATTTCTGAAGTATTATAAAGACTTTTCTGTCACAGGAACTAGTTGTCTTAATTATCTAAGTCAATTTACCCATGCCTGTGAATCTGGACTCCAATTCTCCTTAATTTTTTTGGGTGTTCATGAATTTCTGCAATGGAAATATCATGTTTCATCCTCTATCATTGTGACTTTGATATTAAGTTATATCATGTCTACTATGACAAATAAATTTTTATGTATATACAAAAATAATTCCTCCTATGCACCTGTGTACATAACTAACATACGATAGTTTCCAGAAATGGTAATTCAGTTTTATTCTTTTCTCCATTACTTTGATTTTTCTCATACTTACAGTTCAGTCAGATGGAATCAGGGGCATAAGCTGTAAAATATGCTCTTTGATTGCAAAGATGAACTCTAACTAAACACCAATTTCTTTTAAGATTATGACCCAGGCCTGATCAGTACTAAGAACTTAATGGTTGAATGAAAGACTATATACAACCTCTGGATGAGGAACAAAAGAAGCTAATTGGCCCACAAGGGGACTGAACTTTCAACCTTAGCTTCATTAGCATAAGTTTGTATATTCAAAGGTAATTGCCTTAGTCCTATATATTTCATAAAGAAGCTTTTAGCAGCAACAATTTGGATGGGATATTTCCAAAATAAGACTTTTTTTTTAAAAGCCACTTAAAAAATAAAAATGTGGAAATAGTTTAAAAGAAAAATTTATTTCAAACAAGAGAACTAGCCATGCTTGTCAGTTGCTGAATCAAGTCTGTGCTTGAAGTCTGACAGAACAAGTGCTCTCTTGGGCCCTAAGTTGTCGGAAGACTGAATTGCAGTTTGTGCATAGCCTTCTGGGGAGAAAATCAGGCACAGATAGTGTCACATTATTCAGGAATGTCCCTTGTCACTGAGGGAAGCATCAGAGTGATATCAACTGCTGAAAACCTTGTTTATTTGTTCCTAACTTCAAGCCACAAAGTATTAGATTACATTGTCTGCACTGTCTTCTCTTTATCTCAAAGTTCTCTCTTCCACATCACTAAGAGTGAAACAAATCCCTAGTCTGAGATATAAAATGTTCCCACCACTTGGATTGATAATGTTGTTTAGATAAAACATTCTAAACATAATATTGCTCTTCTTATTCTAACTAAATCTCAAGTTTGTCAATAACCAATTCCTCCTCCCCACCCCAAGCAATAAGGTTGAAAAAAATGTGACTTTTGGATAATAGTATCTTACCTATTATTTATTGTACTGAGAAAGAATACATAACCACATGCACTTACATTTTTAAAGTAAGTGGGAAAAGTTTTATTTCATTTCTAATGCTTTCTGATTCTAAGAATAGATGGATATTTTTCACGGTCAAAGTAATAAGAGTGAACATTTGTTGCGTATTTTCTGTATGCCAGTTATTATTGGTGACGTGGAATTTCTTTTCATTCTGACAAAACATCTACAGGGGAGGAAGTGCCAGTTGCCCCATAGACAGGTAGGAATGTCAGTCTTAATAATCTTGAGCCTTGCCTAAGTTTCCAGAAAACAAAAGGCAGAAATGAACTTTGACTTGAGGACCTAAGTCAGACTTCAGACATCCAAATAACCACCAAAATGTTGAAAGATTTTATTTGTCACCATAAGATTTCACCTGAAATAATTTATCAAGTACATCTACTAAATAAAGATTTTAAAGGTAGTATTTTTGAGCTAAAAATATTGTAGCTTCTTCACAGACTCCACTCTTCCTGTGCAGGAAAAAAAAATGAATAAAGGATGGAAGGGAGAAGAGAGAAACAAAACATTTAGATTATCTAAATAGGACAAATAACACTAGTCAATTAAAAACCATAGCAAAGAAGAAAAAAGCAAACAAGCAAAAATCAAAACTCTCAGAAAAGAATAAAACATATTTCTGAGCATAATAGAATAACAGTCTGGTATGACTCCTCTCACATTAGCCTTAAGTCTTCCTTGTGAGGGGAGCATGTACTAATACCGCCAAACTTGGAAGAAAACACAAGGTTGATTCTTCTCAACCCCTAAGATTTCCCACACCTTCTGAGGAGACTAGTGGAAACCCCTCCTGGTAGAAATGAAGGGAAAGGAAATATTAGGCCTTTGGAATTGACATTCAGGTGCTACATTTTGAAATGGGGAAATGACCCAAAGTTCAATATTTCTTCTATACAAATAACCTGTCTTGCCTTTGATTCTCCATTCCAAAGTTGGTAGAGTATAGGGTTGCCAGATAAAAACTTACACAAACAATTAGTCATTAAAAAAAAAAAAAAGATTTATTTATGCATACAAGAACTGGGGTACAGGCCAGATATGTGGGTATGAGAAGATTCACCAGAAACTGAGTGGGGAGCAGAACAGGCAGATTGACTGAAACACATTGCTGAAGAGAGCAGTGGGCAAACAGGAGAGGTCTGCTGGGCATGTGGGTCACCTCCTGGCCAGAGATCGAAATTGCACTACAGCGGATAGCTTCATAATGCTGAGACTTAACCCTTTGCACCACCAGGAGCACACAACAATTACTCATTTTTTTAATGGAAATTAAAACTTATATTATTTGCTGAGGATAAACAATTAAATTTGAATTTCAGATAAGTAATGAATATTATTTTATAATGACTATACCTAAGATAATATCAAGTACATACTTATACTAAAAAATAAAATTGCTTATCTGAACTTCAAATTTAACTGTGCAGTGAGGTAGGATTTTTAGCGAAACAACACACCTGGGAGAATGACATGGTTGGTGGGTTCTTACCCTCCTGCATAAGAGTTGCAGGACATGACAGACACATGGAGAGAAACAACTATAATAGGGATTATCTACAGATTAGTAACAACTGGAAAAAGAGGGCGAGAGACACACACATAAAGCTCAAATTAAAAACTGTGCATGTATGTGGAAGATGACAACTATCCATCCATCCAGAGGATGGAGCCAACTACACATGTGGAAGAAGGGTAGTCCATGGTGAACCAAGATTTGACCAGTGGTGGCAGCAAGTGGCATCAGAGACAGACACCTGGGGGAGGCAGGCAGTCATTAGGGGTCAGACTGCAAAGGCTGGAGGTAACATATCCAGTATCAGCAGCAAGAGTTACAGATCAAAAAGCAGGAACCAAAGCTGTCCACCAAGTTAGTGAGTCTGCTGCTCCTGCTTTAAAAGTCTTCCAGGTCTCACTAATTCTCCCCTCGCTCCCAACAGCTCCTGCTTAGCTAAGGGGGTTGAAGCTCCAACTTCCATGATTGAGCTTGGCAGTGCCACTAGGCAGAAAGAGGGGAGAGGCTCTCTGTCCCCAGGTGACAATGCCTTCTTGGAGCTGGAAGACACAAGTTCTAGCCACCCTGAATGCTCAGGGCCTCAAGAGGTGGGCTGAGTCTATGGGAAGGAGCTAGGGGTGAGCCAAATATGGGGCACAGAATGGAGAGGCTCGTGGCCTTAAGGGAGGTGGCGCAGCACAACTAGGCACAGTCCAGTGGCTGTAAACTGGGGTGCAAGGTGGAGTCCACGTTCTGCTGCACACAAAGCAGGTTCCTGACATTGTGAAACCAGGAGTTGCAGCATGTGTGCCATGGTCACCCAGGGGAAGCCCTAGGGCTGGTCCAGACCTTGGTAGCCCAGGGAGGGCCAGCACTGGTGCCACTGCACCTTGAGATCACAGAGCCTGGGGAGAAAACAGGGCCTTCTCTCCAGGGCTGCCACATGTGGCTTTTACACTAGCACGGGAAAAAATCACCAAATCTCAAGATTAAGAACAGAAAAGACACTATATAGCTGACAAAGACAAGCTGAAAATCTGGATCCATTTTAATCGAACTCATCCTGACTGATGAACGTACTATACATATAGGGCTTCATAACAGAAAGTGAAGTCTGGGATGTTTTATGACATAAAATTAACATGACTCCACAACTCACACCATCTTTTGTGTGTGTTCGAGGTGATTGAGGGAAGGCAGATGAGAAGATGTGGGAGTGCCGAACATTTTTTTTATTTCAAAGCAAGAGGTCATTAGAAATAGAAACAGTGAAGAAATACTATTTTTTAGTTTTATCTAGTAAGTAAAATAAATGGGATGTTTTATATTTTAAAATCTCTATTCTAATCTCATTTTATTATTTTTATTTTTTCTTTCCTTCTTTATTTATACATATTTGACATCAATTGTAATCCCCATGGACTCTCCATCACTATTTCACCAGTGCACCATCACCTCAGTCCCTTGTGCGCTTATCTGCCCTCAACCCTCTCCCTACCCCCTCCACCAAGTGTTCTTAAAATTTTTTAAAAAGATTTATTTACTTATGCATACAAGCACTGGAGTACAGGCCAGGGTAATGGTGGGTGAGAGGATTTATCAGAGACAACGTGGGGAGCAGAACAGGCAGGCTGACTGAGAGGAGTAACCAGTGAGGCAGGAGAGGTCTGCTGTGCTATGTGGGTCACCTCCCTGGTGGAGGGGGAGCTGGGGGAAGGGTCAAATTCACAATGCAGTAGCTGCAGATGGCTTCATATTACTGTGTCTTAATCTCTTGCACCACCAGGGAGGCCCCCTAATCTCATTTTAATGACAATTCTGGCATTTATCTTCTAGATATTTATCAATTTATTTACCAGTCTATTTTGTACATTTCCATATTTCTAGCTCAAGTTAGCTAGGATTGTTAGAGTCAGAGTTTGTCTAAACTTAGCTGACTGAAACTTGAAAAACGACCTACAGGCCTTATCTAGTAGGTCAGCTGGTCCCATACCTTAGGCTCCCTGGGCAGTTAAGGGCAGGGCCTATGAAACAATATTATCTTAGAATGTGCACCCAGGTATGGGGCAGAAGCCTGAGCCCGCCCAAAATGGATCTCCTGTAAGTTTAAATTTTTGAAACACGGTTCTCTTTAAAGCTATTTGCTGTGCTCATTGCTCAGGCTTTAATCTCTCAGTTTATTGACTGCAACCTATGTAATGGCGGGAAATTGGCTATAAAAGCTAAACCCTACTTCCTCTCGGGGTCGATTGCCTCAGCCAGACCTGCTTGTTGAACGGTTGGCCCCAGCATGCTGGCGTAACGAAAGCTCTACATGACCATTGCAGCTCTGTGTCCGCTCTTTGTTCTTTTGGGGTGCCCACAGAAACTCGGTACTTTACAGGATGGTAATGATGATAATTTCTTAGTTGTTTTGGGTTGACTTTAAAGTGCTTTTGTACTGTCTGTATTATTAACTATTTACAGTGAGTATATATAATGCTAATAGAAATAAGAGAGTGAATAAATACATAACTGTGATCAAAAAGGATAAGATGTTAAGAGTAGGTAAATCTGGGTGGTGAATAATTATTATTTTCTTCTTAGTACTGTTCTATATTTTTTAAAAATTAAGGAATTTCTAGAGATATCTATAATCTCCAGTGTCATTCGAACTAAAAAGCTAAAAGAAATGGGAAGCTTTTTCAGAAGTATTTTATTTCTCCTCAAGAAATTAATCTGCCTATATTTAAGGAAAGAGACAATGACATAATATTGAGCACAGAAGGGAAAAGCAAAGACAAGGAAAGGGAACTAAAAAAAGAGAAATGAAAGGGAGAGATCTAAAACAATTCTTTTGTCTAAAGCTAGTTTTAGATATTTTATAAAAAGTCAGCCTTGCATTATAAGATTATCTCATGGAAAAATCCTTACTAACAATCTCCTGTGAGGACTGATATTACCCCAGGTAAGGACTGTTAAATTTCCACCTGGTTGTCCTTCCTTCAAGTAATTTGTTTGCTAAAAAGCAGGAAGAGTTAAGTCTTTCCCACCCCAATTTTCTACTTTCCCGAACATCTGGTGATGGCTCTACACAGAGGGTCATTTTTCCTTGAAGAATATCTTCTGGCTTTATTTTTCTTTGTGACACAGCCCACCCTCCCCCAACTCTGTGAGAGGGCAGTTAGCCCCTTTACCCAGTCCCTTCTTTCAGGAAATGTTCTGTTTTGAACACCAGGGGCTTCTCCAGGCAGGGGGCTGCAGCCCAAGGATAGTGGTGGGGTGGGCATGGAGAGTAGAGCTTCCCAGGAGAGCAAACAGGGACCCACAGGTGGAGCCTGCAGGGTGAGCTATGTGGTTTTAGGTGTGTGTTGGGTGAAGGGGAGTGGGAATAAGTGCTGGTGGAGTGTAGGGCAGCGAGTGGATGGGCCTGGATTTGTCCAGCACCACTGGAGCCTCAGAGAACAGCACGACCAGGACCCAGATTTTCAGATACAACCAGTCTTTTTTTGGAAGCCCCATCTCCTGGGATCTCTGGACATTTCTGGGTCTGCAGGGGCACCCTAGGATCACAAACCTCTGTGTTTGCTTCCTTAGGGTGCATGGCTTTCTACTTGTCAAGCAAACCCCACATTGTATGGATAACATCCTCTATCCCTCCCACTCCCTACTCTGTTAATATGGTAACATTTCGGGCCTCCCTGGCGGCGCAGTGGGTTAAGCAACGCACTATGAAGCAAACCGCAACCACTGCAGCACGAGTTCGATCCCTGCCGCCGGCCAGGAGGGGGACCCACATGGTGCGGCAGACCTCTCCTGCTGTGCCCGCTGCTCCCCTCAGCAGTGTACTTCCGTTGATCTACCTGTTCTGCTCCCCGCTTTCTGTGGTGAATCCTCTCACCCCCCCCACCTCTGGCCTGTAGCCCAGTGCTTGTATGCATAAATAAATAAATCTTAAAAAAAAAAATATGGTAACATTTCTGTGGTTGAGCTGGTGATTGTTCTGGTGCAAAGACTACAGAGCAGGGAACAGCCTGAGGCTAGAAAGATGATGAGAACTGAGCATGCTCACAAGTGCTAGTAAACCCTAGCCTTCCAGAGAAAATAACTGGCTGCAGCGACTTGGGATTCTGATGTGGAGTCCTGAGGCCATAATCTTATGTCTGACAAAGTCCAAGGCTGTGGTGCAGTTGCATTATCCTCTGGACACATTCCTCCTGGCAGCTGCAAATTGTCTAGAAAAATACTCAAATAATTTGTTATAATAATAATGCTACCCCTACCAGAGTACAGGGGGACAGATGGGTTGTGAGCTAGCTAGCTCTTTTGAAAAACCTCTTCTTTTTATGATCCTGCACAACTCCAGCTAATATTTAAGTTTTATTTTTAAGCAACAATTATTTGTGGACTATTGTTTTTGTCAAGATTTTTGTGATATAGAAGTGAAAAAGATTTTCCTCTTTGATAGTATCAGTGGAGGGTAAATACCAGGTATCTTCATTTATATTTTCTGTGTTTGGCATAGACTTTTCTAGCACACAGGAAACTATGGAATAGTATTCTGGGAAACACATTCTTAGTTTGCTATTAACTATCTTCAAGACTAAATGAGTTCCATCAATGTTTAATAGTTGCTTTTTCCGAACAAGATTTCGTTTTAGATAGAGATACTCAAAATTTATTGGCTTAACAGGGTCATCTGTCCACCGATTGGTCAGAGGAGAATTGAGCCCCTTGTTTTGTAGTCTTACCAATGATATACCCAACAGGGAAAGGTCATTTCCTTAAATAAAAACAGACATTTTTTTTTTTTTTAAAGATTTAGTTATTTATGCATACAAGAACTGGAGTACAGGACAGAGTCATAGGAGGTGAGAGGATTCACCAGAGACAGTGGAGAGCAGAACAGGCACATTGACTGAAACACACTGCTGAGGGGAGCAGTGGGCATGGCAGGAATTTGGGAATAAAAGAAGGTAAAAGGAAGGTAATAATAATGTCAAATTAATACTGTGTTATGAAAGGGTAACATTTTAGTGGTGGGAGTTAGGAGAGAAGAGATTTAGCAGAGAGATTCATTTGGCTATACAAAACTTTAAATAAAATCTAATATAAAATTGGCATTATAGGAAAGCTCATTTTTCTTATAAAGCTATAAAGCCACTCCCCCCATCCCTTTGAGACAGAAGACTTGAAAGGTTTGATGAAAACAGATGTAGACAATAATAAAAAGTAATTGATTTGTGGTTTACATCTGGTAGATGTTTTTTTTCCCCATGAAGCAGTTATTTAAATTAATATTCTAAGAGTGAATGAAGATGCTGGAAATTGTATATTCATCTCAGAATTTTATTTGGACTTATAAATCCCAGAAACAGATAAATAATTTTATAACTTTATAAAATATATTTTTTGAGCAAAACTAATATATCTGTTAGATTATATTACTGCAGTGACATTAGCTGGATAAATCTATTCATTGAACACATTTGTCAGTATAATTGCCTTTTTTGTGTGTGCATACTTGCATAGAATCATCATCAGTCTCATAATACTGGAATGTTGAGATTCTAATTTTGTCTTCTAGATGGTGAGTGGGATTTCATACCAGTATCTGCTTTTACCTCTATCAGTTTCCATCCTTAAAGAAATATGCCAGCTTCTGAATAAGACCGGTGAGTCAATAAAAATTGCTCAGAACAACTGCTTCCTCTTTTTTCTTAAAGGAAAGTAACTAAAATGAGTCAGACACTATACCTGTTTTTTCGACTGGTACAGCATGTATTTTAGCAGCTTAGATTCAATTTATCTGTATGCTCTTCAGTAGAACTTAGCTTAAAAAATTGTGCTGTTAACAAGATGACTTGTAAAGGTAGATCTAAAGAAAAAGTATAAATTCATTTTGAATTTCCATCTGGGCTTTTTAAATGCAGATCTACTGGCAATTGCACTTACTAGAACACTTGATATTGTTCTTTGACACCATCTTGAACTAAAATAAGTTATTCTTTGGGTTTTGCATACTCCATGGGAAACCACAAAATATAAGGAGGTGCCAGACGCAAAGATCAGCAAGGCTATAAAAGGACAAACAAGGTACCAAATGTTTTTTCTCTGGTTGGAAATTTTTCAGAGAGCTTGAGAGATGAAAATTAGATCAGGAATAAGCAAGGGCTGCACCAGAAAAAAAAAACCAAAAAAAAAAAAAAACCAAACAATTGCAGACTTTTATTTTATTTATTTTTAAATTGGAATATTTCTCTCCTTTATTATTATTTTCTATTTTTAATTATTAAAAAAATCTATTATCAAGTTTCACTTATAGGTGGAATAAAGGGAAAATGAACAAAGGGTCAGGTAAAAGACAAAAGTTGCAGAGCTGACCATAGATGTGAGGCATCCAGTAGAAGAGGGGGAACAATAGGAGTCAAAACAGGGGAGGCAAGAGCAATTGCAGACATTTAAAATGAACAAGAAATATGAATTTTTGTGAGAATATCTTTTTGATGTTGTTTTTGGAGTCAGTGGGTTTGGAGTGCGGCGTTCTTGGGTTCACTCTGGGAAAGGTTTCACCGGAGCTCCCTGTTCAGCAGCACGCAGCGAGTGCCCAGGCGAGTTTCTCCATGAGGCAGAGACATTAGTTATTTTGAAGAGCAGACTTAATAGGGAAATGAACAGAATAGTAAAGGACACTTGCATAGACACAAACGGGCAGGAAGGCTGCTGCCCTTAAGAGGAGAGAGTTAGTGAGTAGAAGCACCTGCACAGTCACAGGTGGGCAGTAAAATGGCTGCCCCGAGCCAGTGCAGAGACTGCATTGATATAGTCTTCTTTTGGCAAGAAGGGGCTTGAGAAGATTCCACACATGCCCTCCGGCGATTATTACAATGGATTCCAGAGATATTTGCTTGGGTCTATGATCTAGGTGTTGGTGCCTAACGATCTTTGTACTGGTTGAGTTAGTGGTTGTTAATCCCTTCTCATGTGAGCCAGGTCTCTGGTCTCAAGGTGCTCCCTTTCCAACCCCTCTACTCTTCTGTCCTTCATCATTTTCACATCAATGCTGCTTTCCTTCGGGTCCCTTTACTTGGCAATTCTCTGTTATCATGCAGTCCTTAACCAAATTATATTGGCTGTCGGGTATTTTTGAAGAAAATACTCCTTCTTCAGGTGGTTAGAAAACTATATTGAAAGAAAAATTTTAAAAAGATTTGAGTGTAAAATGAAAAAAATTTTGAGTGTAAAATGAAAAAAAATTTGACTTTTAACATTTTAATCTGATATTTGTATCAATTTACTTTCCTCAAAGAGTAGTATATTGATGCACAATTTTTTCCTTGTATTTTTAATAGTTTTTGATATCAGGTAAATTTAAGTTTATTCAAAATACATTTTCTATAATACTGATTAGAATATTAGAAAATCTGTGATGAGAATTTGAAATGATTATTTTATTAGAGAAAATTAATATACTTTAAAAGTGAAGTAGTTTTTAAAAAAAATTCCATGTATCATGTGGAAATAAAAATGAGCAAATTTAGCTCTTATTCTTCTTGTTTCATGCATTATTCCTTAATTTTGTCTATTTTTTTCATAGTTCCTTAAAACTCCTTAAGAGGATTATATTGCATTCTTTGGCAGTTCATAGATCTTTACTTCTTTGGGGTAGTAATTGGTGTTTCACTAGTTTCCTTTGGTAGTGTCATATTTATGTTTTGTTTTGTTTTTGGTGGTCTGAGATTTCTTAAATTGATCTCTGTGTGTTTGAATAATTTGACTCCCTTCCAGATTTACAGGCTTACTTTGGTAGAGACAGTTCTTCACTTCAGTTGTAAATTCTAAAGCATGATGGAGATACCAGGATATTTTTCCTTTCTTTAGCGACCCGGAACATCAAGGGAATTGGATGTTGGGTGGGGGGTGGAGGGTAGAATCAGAATATTCTGGAATTTTTTTCACAGATCTTCCATTTATATTCTGGAAAGTTTTGTTAGCTTTATTTTAAAGATTTATATATATATTTTTTAGATTTTCAAGATGAACAATATTTTATTGAGCACCTTGTCTGTTAGACCATGTCTCTGGGCAGACAACAGTGAAAAATTTAGTAGTTTCTGACCTTATGACAATTATAAGAAAAATGCTATCTTAAAAATATTTTCAGGTTTGAAGTATGTGATGATTTGGTAGTATGAAAGCTGGAAGGACTTTTAAAGGCTGAATCTGCCAAATGGTCTTTTGACCTGAGATTGAATGCATCAGTCAGGGGTCACCTAGTCTATTTGCTACTGAAAAATTTTACAGTTTCTGGCTAGCAACTTGGACTTCCCCACTCTCACTGCATTTAGGTATATTGCTAAGACGGGTGACAAGATGCTTGTTAGAACCTGTGTATCACCCTATGCAACAGCACTTAAATTCAATGACTTTTGTGGAAATGTTTTCAATCCTACAGGAATCACTGTGTCCACCCTAGAATTCCTTCTGTGTGTCTGATCTCTAATCCGTAAATCTGAGAATTGTATTTCTTATATCACATGTCTCCGATAGCAATTTATACATTTTAATTTTTTAAAGATTTATTTTTATTATTTATGCATACAAGAGTTAGGGTGCAATCCAGAGAAATATGAAGTGAGAGGATTCACTAGAGACAGAGTGGGGAGCAGAACAGGTGGACCTACTGAAATATATTGCTGAAGGGACCTGAGCGGCAAGACAGGAGAGGTCTGCTAAGCCTGGCTGGGGATCTGAACTCATGTTACAGTGGCTGATGATAGCTTGATAGTACTGAGAGTTAACCCCTTGCACTATCAGGGAGGCCCTAGGCACTTCATTTTATTATAAATAGGTCCTGATTCTTTTATTTTCCCTTTGCTACAGTGATAGCACTGCAATGTCAAATTCAAATTTGTTCTTTCCTTCTTGATTATCTCAGTCTGAGGTTAAAAATGTATATGGTGTTCACATGTAGTGACCTTGCAAAGGATTTGTCCTGTAGTCCTAAACAAACGTCATTTGTTGTTTGGAGTGAGTCATTAATTTTCTCTGACAGATTGAAGGTGGTATGGGAGTTAAGGTGCAACCTGCAGACCACCCATCTCAGCAGACTTAACCAGTGACCTCATTCTGATTTCTATGTTCAATCATGTTTTTCCTGAATCTCTGATCAACTGCATGTCAGCTCTAAAAGTTTCTTTCCAAATGACCTGAATCATGACTAATAACAATTATGTCTGAGGTTTCCATCTGTCTTGCATGATAAATAGAGGGTGAAACTGATTAATATTTTATAATTTGTATTCAAAGTTACTTGGGGAAATAGCCAACAAGTCATAATTCATTGAATACCTGGTTTGCTTTCTCATATGCTTCACATTCTCTTTTTTTAAAAAAAATTTGCATCTTTATTTTCAGGAAGAACCCCAGTGAATAAGACACTCTTTATAATCATATACCTGCCCAATGTATTGCAGTTAAGCTAGCTGAATTTGGTCTTAATTTTAAGCCACCCCCCAAGGTATTATATTATTTGTGCAATAGCCTCTACTAAAATGGTGATATAAATATGCATGAAAACACTTCAGCAACACTCATATCTTTGGAGGGTAGCATGCTAATTAGATTTCATGACTGATTGACTTCTCCAGCCAAATACAAATGTGTCTGGGAAAGAAAAGATAGATCTGGCTTCTTTCTGACTGGACATGAATAAGTTTTCTATAAGTAGATGAAACTTCTTTTTAAAAAAAGATTTATTTATTCATATAAGAACCAGGGCACAGGACAGAATCACAATGTGTGGGGGGGGTGTGGGCGTTAGGGGATCAGAGGAGTCCCCAGAGATAGAGTGTGGAGTTGAGTAGGCAGATCTACTGAAATACACAGCGGAGGGGAGCAGTGGGTGAGGCAGAAGAAATCTGCAGCTCCATGTAGGTCACTTGTCTGGTTGAGGATCGAACTTGTACTGAAGTGACTGTGGATAGCTTCATAGAGTTGCACCTTAAGCCCTTGTGCCATCAGGGAGGGCCCAGTAGAGGAAACATAATGATAAGCAAAAGGAGAAGGACAACATTGAAACTAAGTAATGCATCATTATTGATTTGCTAGTGATAGCTAATAGGAAAGTGATTATTTAATCTTGTAACCAAATTGATAATTAGCGAAGACTTCACTATGTTTAAGGTAATAGGAATAAGAGAGAAACACTCTGCACTAAGGGTTCAGACAGTAAAGTAAAGTAAGTAAAGTAAAGTAAGAAGACAAATATTTATGGGGATATATAAACAGTGAAACTAAGCCAACACTAGGGGATCAAAAGATCCCTCTTTTAGGGAATGATATCTAACATGAGACACTAAAGGTGAATGAACGAGTAGTGCTTCATGTGTTCATGCTCTGTACCTTTATCTCACCTGTTTAAGTATTAGTAGTTTTTCCTTCGGGGGAGACTATTCATCTTTATCCCAGTCTGGAACTTCATTTTTCTTTTTTAAAATATTTTATTTATTTATGCACACAAGAGCTGGGGTACAGGCCAGAAATGTGGGGCAGGTGTGTGTGAAAGGATTCACCAGAGACAGAGTAGGTAACAGAACAGGCAGATCTACTGAAACCCACTGCTGAGGGGAGCAGTGGGAAAGGCAGGAAAGGTCTGCTGTGCCATGTGGGTCCCCTCCCTGGTCAGGGGTCGAACTCTCACTGCAGCTGCTACAGAAGCCTCACAGGGCAGTGCTCAATCCTTTGTGCCACCAGGGAACTTCTGGATCAGATTTCTAACCACTGTTTCCCATCTCATGCTACTGACTACAAAGGGGCTTGGGGCAGTCGTGGTGTTCATGTTTCAGTTCAGCTGCTGTCCATCTAGAGATGAGCATGACCCAAACTGAGGCATTGTATTTACCTTGATTTTTTTCTTAGCCTAAGTGAAGATTATAATTTTTTTTCTTCTGTAATCGCAAGGCATGACCAGTAGTATCTGTATCATGTTTCCCCAAGTGAAGAAGAATACCCAAAACATCAACCATATTTACTAACTGAGCAGCAGGCAGTCTTTCACACTATTCTCAAACATGTAATCTTTGCCAGAAACCTTTAGACTGTGTCTAGGTCATGCTTCTCAAGCTGAGTACCTGTCAGGAGGGATATTTAGAGGTAGGTTTTAGATAAATAAATCCAGAAATACTCATGACTATGAGAGCATTGATTTCATTATAAGATTTATGAAAAGGATTATTAATTTAACTTGTAGGTAGCAGAAATAATTTTTAATTGATTTTATTATTCCTTAAAGATTTATTTATCTATGCATACTAGAACTGGGGTATAAATCAGAGGTCTGGGGAGTAAGAGGATTCACCAGAGACAGAGTGGGGAGCAGAACAGGCAGATCAACTGAAACACACTGCTGAGGGAAGCAGCAGGTGAGACGGGAGAGGTCTGCTGTGTCATGTAAGTCACTTCCCGACTGGGGACTGAACTCATGCTGCAGATTGAACTCATGCCTATAGCTTCATAGAGCTGCACCTTAACCCTTTGTGTCACCAAGGAAATCATTTTTACATTCAAAGAGCCAATGATATAGTAAGGCGTGGGATACAGAATCTGCAAGATTTTTAAAGTTTAAACTGGCACTTTAAATATTTCACTCTTTATGAATCACCTTTGGACTATGCCTTCAGGCTCCCTGAGGACTATATTAAATGCCTTATGGCATGAACTCAGCTGCAAAATTTAAGAGGATTATCCTGGGTGCTTCCTGATTAAAAAAATAATTATCTAGATAATTGTATTTCCCAATATATACCCTTGTTTTAAATAACTAAAGATTGCTCTGTTTCTTCTCTATTTTTGTTTTTCTGCTGTAGTGGTATAGCTGGTGCTGAAGAAACCTAGAAACTGAAAAGTTACCATAAGCCACAGGCATAACTTAGGTAATTTCCCTTTTTGAATTGCTAGCTAACTTGTTAGAAAAAGCCTAGTAGATGTTCTAGTTCATTCTAAGGATTTAGTATCAGAGTGCTTACTAAGGTCTTTAATGTTATTCCCTTGAAGTTGTCTTGTCTCTTATTCTTTCTTTGAACGCTCATCTAACTATTTCTTAAGGAATTACATTTAAGCCATATTTACTTGATTCCTAAAATTTCCCATAGCTGTCTTCTAAGTAGAAATTTGAATTCAGATTGTTTACTGGATCATAACCATATAATTCTAAGCCATTAAATCCTTATTTCTACAAAGTGGAGGAAAAAATCAAACATTTGCATTAAACAGTGAAATTGGGGTGTGAATAGTGAAGCTGGAGCATTTCTTACTAGTAGGAAGGTAAGGTTATGTATATAATGTCCAAACAAAAAAAAATGAAAAACTTAAAGATGTACTTACAACATTCAGTATATGTGATTTGTGCAGGAAAAGTTCAATAAATTGAGTCTGGAAGATGTAAACAAACAAACTATGTCATAGTTCACTGACTAGATTTTAAAACGTTAATATGGACTTAAACAAAATCAGACAGCAGTAGAGATAGAGATCCCTTAATACAATAGATGGAATTTGAGGAATGCAAAGTGTATTAAAAAACATATTTTCTGTCTTGCTTATATTTTCACTGGGCCTTGTCATTTGCCATTGGTGTTCAAAATCAAGTGACTCCTAGCAATGGAAGATTATTTATAGACTCCTAGTGAATATTCAATCATCTTTGAAGAAAAAAATTCAGTGTTCACATTTAGATGAACACATGTGAGAATCACTTCAAAGCTAGTAATCTAATAATGTGAGGAGTCTTTCCTAGACTTCTTTTCTTTTGCTTTTTATCCTTATATTTGTATGTCAGACTGTCTTGATACACACCTGTCCTTATATTGAGTCCTATCATTAACAGCTTTCACTGTTTCTAGTCTTTTATGGAATAATCTAGTATCTTTTCTCTAGACCCAGTTGACTAAACTTGACTCATTAAATGAGAAGAATACGCTTTTCTCTAAATTTTGGGGAAATTTTTTTTTTAAGATTTATTTATTTATGCATACAAGCACTGGGGTACAGGCCAGAGGTGTGGGGGGGGGGTGAGAGGATTCACCACAGAGAGCAGAACAGGCAGATCGATGGAAGTACACTGCTGAGGGGAGCAGTGGGCGCAGCAGGAGAGGTCTGCTGTGCCATGTGGGTCCCCACCCTGGCCGGCAGCAGGGATCGAACTCATGCTGCAGTGGCTGTGGTTTGCTTTATAGGGCGTTGCTTAACCCACTGCGCCACCAAGGAGGCCCAATTTTGGGGAAATTTTAAGGTCATTTCTATACAAAATTGATCCAGACGTCATTTAAATCCCTACTTACATGAAGATTCATGGACCAGTACACAAGCCATTCCACTTCTTTCCATTGTTTTTTTTTCTGATGAATTTACTGAATCCAGAAAAATGTTGCAACTGTCTCATAGAATGTAGTCTTCTCTTGTCAGATCTCGAGGCTTTGTATGGCTTTCTGGACTCATCTTCCACTCCTTCTCCTATGCTCTGGGACTCAGTCACCTCGTGATGTTTCCCAACACTTTCAGGCTGTTTTCAGGCTTGTGTGGCAATGACAACCACTGCCCTCTGCTCATACTACCTTCCCGGCTTGTGTATTTTTGAAGTCCACATAAGCAGCAGTCCCTGTGGACACATTTTTCTGACATTGGTAGGCAGAATTATTTTCTTCTGTGCCTTTATGTATTATGCTACTTACCACTAACACTGTATTCATTGCCAATTACAATAATTATATATATTTACCTTACCTATAATTAGCCTATTGAACTATGAAGAATAAAACCTTGTTTTATTCTTTTTGCAGTCTTAGTGCCTCTACCTTGGCATAAAGGATTCGTTACTTTTCTTTTTTAGAAAAGATTCATTTATTTATGCATACAAAAACTGGGGTACAGGCCAGAGGTGCAGGGGGTGAGAGAACTCACCAGAAACAGAGTGGGGAGTAGACCAGGTGGATCCACTGAAATATACTGCTGAGGGGAGTGGGCAAGACAGGAAAGGTCTGCTGTGCCATGTGGATCATGTCCCTGGCCAGGGATCAAACTTGTGCTGAAGTGGCTGCGGATAGCTTCATGGTGCTGCAACTTAATCCCTTGTGCCACCAGGTAGGTCCTGGATTCATATGCAGAAAAGGCACAAAAATATGGTCAGCACACATGTCTGGAATCTACTTTCAATAATTATTATATTTGCTAAACCTGTATCATCATTTATTGTACCTCTATATAAATGTATAAATAATGCATATTTATTTTTTGATTGGCCTCATTAACAAATAAGTTGCAGATGCCATGACACTTTTTCTTACAAATACTTCAATTGGTATTTTCTAAAAATAAAAAGACTTTTCTTTTAAAACTATATTATAATTAAGAAAATTAACATACTTTCCTAATATCATCTAATGGCCTATTCATAATTAAATTTTACCCAGTTGTTCAAAAAATGACTTTAGAGACTTTTTAAAAGCCAGCTTATTAACTAAATTTTTGATCAAATATATGAATTCTGAAACCCAGTATTGGCACAGCTTGAATGATTTTTTTAGGGAGAGAAATATAGAATGCAATTTGTTATTTAAAATTCTGTTTTCTGAAATGTCAGATTAGATTAGAGCTTATAGTTATGGCATTTGGCATGAAACATGTAGGATTTAGTTCATAATTGAAAGAGCTTAATTAAAGCAGAGCAATATAGTTGCATTGGAACTTATTTCAGTAATAGAAAAGCCTTTGAAAACAGTCCTCTGTCAGAAACAATGACATGAATCAATCCTGTATTATAAAGGCATTTGCTACTTTTGTGAGGACATAAGGGTGGTGGAAGGTCATTGCTTATAGACATTATCTAGCTAAGTCATTCTTACCTAATGCTGTACCATAAAATTTCCTGGTTGTATAAATTGTAGCAGCACATGGAAACTCTCAGGTCATTTTCTACCACTAAAATTGCTTACTGCAGTCCTACATTCTAGATCATTGCCATCTACTGATGACCAAAGAAAAATTGTTCAGAAATCTATGCATAAAGTGCAATGTAGCTTTTAAAGGAAACTTCAGTCTTGTTCCCAGAATTTTCCATTCCAACCCCGCCATAGCCTTTGCTATCATCAGCAGATGCTCTTTGTGATTCTTCCTTTGTTACTTTTCCTTTTGCTCTGAGTTAAGGTGGAAATTGCCATCACATGGTTATTCTGCTAGAGGAAAGTACCTCATTAGCAATATTTTCCTCAGACACCAAGATAGAATAGAGGGAATTCAGAGCAATGTAGTACCAGAGGTCTATAGTGAAACTGCTTGATATAAAGAATAAAACAGCTCAGGATGTGGAAGCATTAACTTTGGGATGATGACTTAGAAAAACCATTTCACTTGTCTACCTTTCAGTTTCCTCATCTGTAGAAGGGAAGTAAAGCCCTGTGGATCCCAGAATGATTTTAGGGAAGAAATCAAATAAGACCTGTCTAGGAATGTTCTGTGAGCTACAAACAGCTTCCCGATATATGCCAAAATATATATCCATTTATTTCTAGGAACTTATAATCTCTTTATATCTGATCTATTGTATTCCTGAGGGTCAGTAAAGGAGTCTGGCTTGTTCACTTTAAAAATGTTTATGTGAACCAGGCTGAACAGCATCAGCAATTTTGTTTTGGAAACTCTTTGGAAGAATTAAACTGGTGATGACAGTTCTCCACATTTTCTTGAATCATCGGCCTTGGGTGGGTATTCTAATGTACCAGAAAGGATATTTATTTTATGTTCTAGCTGTCAGGAGTATTATGCTAAAAGCAAATCCATCTGTTTCAGATCAAAGCACATACTTGAAACTGTTGGGATAGAGAGACTGCAGCTTTGTTTATTTTTATTGGCGTGGTCAAATCTCTTTTGAGAAGACCACACAGGTAGCATTTCCTTGGGTGCTCCCACAGAATGCAGGGCTACTCATTCACTCCCTGTAATAGATTGGCTGCTCCCTGTTCTCTGCTAAGAACAGTATGTTTTCCAGAAAGAGAACCAGTATGCAACATTCTAAACCTCAAGACTGAATAAAAGCCAAATCTTATTATTTCAACATGTAAATAATGGCTCTCTGTATGAAGACAATTGGGACAGTTTCCATGAGCAGATTCTAAGATAAAGACACAGGCCCTGCCCTCAAAAGGTTTATAGTTTGATAGGAAGGATTAGCTAAATAATCAGATCAGTGTAAAAGATGAAATATTGTGAAGATCTCTATTAAGGGAGGTTTATATCAAGTCCTTTCAAAGAGAAATTCTCATTATTTTTCTTTATGTTGAAAAATCCTCAATTATCTCTAATCTTCCCTTTACTGTCTTTGTAATATCAATTCTCCTGAAGGGATATACAGTACAGAGAAAACCTGTCTTCTTCTCTTTTACTAGACATTCATATCACTTGTGGTAGTTTTGGCATAGGAGGGAAAGTGGAGGTATACTGAACAGTGCACTTACTAAATTAATTAATTAATTAATTAAAAGATTTATTTATTTATGTGTGCAAGAGCTGGGGTGCAGGCCAGAGTCTTGGCAGGTGAGAGGATTCACCAGAGACAGAGTGGGAATCAGAACAGGCAGATTGACTGAAACACACTGCTGAGGGGAGGAGGCAGGAGAGGTCTGCTGTGCCATGTAGGTCCCCTCCGTGGCCAGGAATTGAACTCACGCTGCTGTGCAGTGGCTGCTTCACAGCGCAGTGCCACCCCGCTGCACCACCAGTGAGGTCTGAACAGTGCATTTAAAGCAGAGTTCACTCCTTGGAATAACAGTAGCTTTGAGCCATGCAGTGATAGGTACAGGCAGTGATATGTTTTGTGTTGCCACTTTCTGCCCTATACAAAGCTGTCTTGTTTGGATAGGGGAAGAAATAAATTCATGTTTACACAGTACTGCATGTATTTCATTGAAGTTGGCAGTATTACTTAGATTTGAGATATGAGGAATGCAGAGACTCATATAAGAGTTCCTGCCCAATATCTCAAAATTAAAAATTATTTTTGAACTACACCTGTGGCCTTCTGAATATTCTATCCTATCATTCCACTTAGAAGGCAACTGAAGACCAGTGTAATGTAGTTATAAAAGTGAAGGACCAAAACTCCCAGTGGCTGCATGTAGGAAGTCAAGAGCATAACATTTGGAAACACAACTAAGCAAAGTCAATGTTACCAGTTGCTAAAATAATGTATTATAAGTTATATTTATATATATATAGTATAGTAGTTAGTGTGGTAGGTGGAACAGAAACCCAATGTTCATGTGCAGTGTCACAATTATTAATAAACACTCAAAAGTCGAAAAAATATAAGGCTTATAAATCTGAGATTTTTTTGAGCACAAGGCCATGGCAATGGCTTCATTAGTGTAACTATTAATTTTATGTATCACCTTGACAGGCACAGGGATGTCCAAGTAGCTGGTAAAACACTCTTTCTGGTTGTGACAGTGATGGTGTCTCAGAAAGAGATTTGCATTTGAATTCATAGACTGAGTCAAGCAGGTTTCTCTCACCAATGCTGTTGGGCTTCATTCAATCAACTGAGGGTCTTAAATAGAACAGAAAGGCTGAGGAAGGGCCAATTGACTTCTCTCTTTTTGAGCTAAGACATATGTTTTCTTCTGTCCTAGATGTTGTTCCTGTTTCTCAGACTTTCAGACTCACACAGAATTTACACTATCAATGCACCCAGGCTTCAGACTCAGGCCTTCAGAAAGCCTGAATTACAATGCCAGTGTTCAAGTTCCCTAGCTTGCAGACGACAGATTTTGGAACTCCTTGACTGAAATAACCTTGTGAGGCAATTCCTATACTAAATTTCTTCTGACATATATTTACATATATCTTCTTGTTTTTGTTTCTCTGGAGAACTGACTAACATGGTCAGAGTCCTTTAATTGGCTCTGGACTAGGAGTCAGATGAAATGTTTTCAGGTGAATTTAAGATTTGTCATTGTCACATTCCTGTCCATTATTATTCTCCTTTATAAAATTTATAGATTAATTGAGACTAGTGATTTTTCAAGTTCATATTATGATCCCTTACTTGATGAAATGAAGTAGAAAATAACAAAATACATTTCTTTAAGAATGCTTTCACTTTTGTGTTTTACCTTTATGGTATTTTGTTGAATATGTAAAAAAATGTACTCTTTATGAGGGGGGGTAGGTGATTGTTTTTTATTAAAAGCTTGCCTTATATTGTTCCTGTTTGTTGCCAGCTCCAATATTATTATATTCTATATTCTTCTCAAAATCCAAGGATCCCTTTCAAGGCCATTTTTCCTTCCTACCTTTCATGAACACTATTGGGTATGGCCATCTCAGTAACATGACTTTTCTTGTGTTCATATTGTAACAGTGTGGTCTCCAGAAAAGGGGAAAGTTCCAGAATCCTTGTTCCCCCCTAAGTGGGTGGACCTGAGCAGGGATAAGAAAATTCTGCAGAGAGGACAGGAGGACAGAAGGAAGGAAGGAAGAAGGAAGCAGGATGGAGAGCAGCAAGGAGACCTGGAGGAGGCACGTGGAACAAAGGGACATGTGAAGAAACTGCGCTTGCTTTTTGGTCTTAAACTGGTCAGAACAGATGTGGGTGAGAGACCCTTGGGGAGGTTAACAATGGCAGCTTTCATCTTGATTTTGATTTTGCTCTTTTCCTCCCAGATTTGTCTGCCTCTTTCTGACCCTTTTCTAAGGGTCTCTACTGAAAGTTCCTTTAGACRTGTGGCAGGCTTTTGGGCCTTGCTTTGGGCCAATCCTATTTGGCTGGACTTTTACCCTCAAGGAGATGGGTAACTTTGGATGCTTAACTTAGTAACTGTATTCTTTGTTCTTTCGGTATTGTGCCCTACTTGTATTAAAGTTCCTTTCCATTAAAGGTTTTATGTTTGTCTTGATGTGGCGGATGGCAGAACCCATTCAGAGAGGGCAAGTTTAAAGGTTCTGGGGTGCCCCTCTCCCTGCCCTGTAACAATAGCAGTGTCCTGCTCTGCTTCTGTTTTTGAATCCCCTAATCTGCTGCCTTCCTTTAAACTCCTCTTCCTGCCCCTAACTATGGCGTTTTTTGCAAGCACAGGCTTTTCCTTTTAGCTGTCTTCTGCTATAGCACTGCTCAAAAGAAACATGCTCAAAATCTCAACTATTACCTGTTTTCCTCTCACCTCAACCCTAGATCACGAACCTCTAACAACATCTTCCAGATGTTTCAATGTCACCATGGAATGAATTTCTCATTCTGCACCTGAAATCCATTTTCCTTCCCATGCAGGTTCAATTTAAAATAATAGAAATGCTGATATTTTTTCTTCAGTAATGAGAAGGGTCACTTGAATGGTGTTAATTTTGCAAGTATAAGGCAAATGGACACCTGGTGGAAGATTATAAATTACATTTATTCATTTGTGTTTTTTTTGGTATCTGAAGGCTTAGTTCAGTGGTTCTTGAAGTGAAGTGGCTGGACCAGCAGCATCAACATTACTTGGGAACTTGTTAGTACTGCAGATTCTCAGGCCCTACCCAGACTTACTGGATCAGAAACTAGTGGCAGGGCTAAGGATTCTACCTTTTCATCAATCCTCTAAATCTTTGTTTGTTTGTTCATTTATTTATTTATTCTTATAATGTTTACTTTCTTTTCTTGCTGTAGTTTCCTTGGAATTTCTACCACCAATTCACCATCACTACAGTCCTTTGTGCTCCTCCTGTCCCTGCCTTGATTCCAGTCCCTGCCTCTTCCTGCCATAATGTCTCTCTCTCTCTTTTTAAAGGTTTATTTATTTATGCTAATGAAAGCTGTGGCACAGGCCAGGGGTGCGAGGTTTGGTAGAAAGAGGATTCACCAGAGACTGAGTGGGGAACAGAACAGGCAGATTGACTGAAATACACTGCTGAGGGGAGCAACAGGAGAGAGGCAGTAGAGATCTGCTGTGCCATGTGGGTCCCCTCCCTGGCTGGGGTTGGAACTCACACTGCAGTGGCTGCGGAAGCTCCAAATTGTGGCACTCAACCCCTTGCGCCTCCAGGAATGCCGCTCCCATAATGTCTCTGATTTGTAGTTGTCTATTTATTTTTGCTTTGTTTAAATCCTCTAAATCTTTTTGATGAACATGTACTAAGATTTGAAAATGTCTACTTAATTTCCCTGGCTATAAAGAAATAAATGTTGCTACACTATTTTGCATAAGAAGCCTAAGGCTGATTCTGAGATCCAACTCTTACTCTTTCTGAGGTGAAAATTACATAGTGTCCCAAAACTGAAAGTACTTGGTAGGCTGTTTGAGGTATATTTTATGTTTGGCACAAGTTGTTTTGTTTTTTTGTTTTTTAAATTGCAGCTTATAATTCACTTACCATGAAAGTTATCCTCTTAAAGTACACAATTTGTGGTTTTCAGTATATGCATAGAATTTAAAGAATTGTGCAGACATCACTACCCTTCCAAAAGATTCACAGAAACTGATTTTATTAGTTTGTAAGGAATGCTGGAGGTTTATCTACACCAGAATCTCTGTTTCTTCAGAGGGTTTTAGAAAACAGTGACTGAACATTTGCATATGCACTGTGGAGGCATTGCTCAGGAGAGGCACCTCACAATGGGTGCTTCTCAACAAAGGTGACAATTTCAACAGAAATGCCTTATGGGAAAAAGGAGAATGACCATGGGTTGATTATACCTGCTCACCAAAAACATGTCCAATTTCTTTGTCATCCTGGCATAATTATCAACAGCACACTCATTCCCCAAAGAATTCTCCTGTAGATGGTGAGTAATATGTTCATTTAATTAGAGACCCCCCCCTCCTTGTCTTTTTCCTTTCTCTCAGTGCACTCTCACCAGCTACCCCAGCCCAAAATTCCAATTTCTGTTTCAAAAGCTTGGTGAGACCCCCGCTCTTCTGCACTATTGACCGTCAATGAGTGCATGGCTGCTTTGGGGCTCACTTCATTTTTTTGCTCATGAGTCACAGTCCTTGGCTGTTCATTGTCCAACATCTGAAAAATGTTTTAGTTACTCTACCCTGACTTTGTTTCTGTGAGGTGTTTCCATGTCATTGAATATAGCAGTAGTTCATTCTTTTTCTTTATTATTTAGAATTTCTTATGTGCATAGTCAAGAGACAGGCATTTATTTATTCAGCTTTTGATGTATATTTTGATTATTCCAATTTTTGATTATTACAAATTGTCATATTTGGTGAACATACACACTTCTTCCCATCACACATATATCCTAGAGAAGAACTTTTAAGAGACATATTATGTTGATTTTTTTAGATACTTAGCTAGTTTTCTGAAGTCCTCTCACCATTTTACCTTATATCTTCAATACATGAACATTCAATTATTCACATACTCACCAACTCTTGGTTTAATATCATGAGTCTTTTAATTATACCCACTTTTGTTGGAATAATCCACAATTCATTTCTTTTTTCTTTTTTAAATTTTTTTTTTTTCTTGCAGTGTTTGCTTTCTTTTCTGGGTGTAGTCCACCACCACCACCAAATCTCATGCACTGTCACCATAATTCCTTGTTTACTTCCCATCCCTGCCTTGATCCCAATCCCTCCCTCTTACCTGAAGAATGCCTCAGTTTTGTAGCTGTCTGTTTATTTTTGTTTTGTCTTGTTGGAATTTTTTGTTTTTTGTTATTTTTTTTTCCTTGATCCCCTATATTCCTCCTCTAAGGGAAACCATCCAATATTTTTCTTTTTCCTTCAGTGAAAAGTTATTTCACTGAATATAATCCCTTCAAGTTCCATCCATGTTTCTATGAATGTTTCTAGTTTATCTTTCTTGATTGCTGAATAATATTCCATTGCATATATATATATACATATATATATATACACACACCACATTTTCTTGATCCATTCATCTATTTTTGGGCATTTGGGTTGATTACAGGTTTTACTTATTAAAAATAATGCTGTGATAAGCATAGGGGTGCATGTATTCTTTTGAATTAGTGTTTTTGTGTCCTTTGGGTAAAACTCTAGGATTGGGATTGCTGGATCATATGGTAGCTCCATTTTTAACAGACTTACGGACCTCCATACAAATTTCCATAGAAGTTGGACCAGTTTGTATTCCCACCAACAGTGTAGGAGAGTTCCTTTTTAACCACATCCTCACCAAAATTTGTTGTTGCTAGTTTTTTTAATATGTGCCATTCTTATTGGTGTTAAGTGGTATCTCATGGTGGATTTAATTTGCATTTCCCTGATTATGAGGGATGTTGAGCATTTTTTTATATACCTGTTGGCCATTTGCATTTCCTCTTTGGTGAAGTATCTTATAACTTCTGCCCATTTTTTGACTGTATAATCCACAATTCTTAATGCTAAATGCTATATTCTATTTTACAATTCATTTAAATTAAAATAATATTTTAATCTCTAAAATTTATATCCTATCTGTAAGTGTAAATAAAGTCTAATTCTGTAAAACTTAAGAACCATTTCATAGTCAGTCTCTTTCAATTTAAATAAAAGTTTAAAAATAAAAGGGGGCCTCCCAGGAAGCACAGGGGGTTAATTAGCAGTACTGTGAAACTGTCTGCAGCTACTGCAGCAAGATTGTTCCTTCCCTAGCCAGAGAGCTGACACATATGGTGCAGCAGACCTCTCCTGTCTCACCTGCTGCTCCCCTCAGCAGTGTATTTCAGTTGCTCTGCCTGTTCTGCAGCCCACTCTGTCTCTGGTGAATCTTTCACCTGCCACACCTCTGGCCTGTATGCCAGCTCTTCTATGCATAAATAAATAATCTTAAAAAAATAAAAGTAATATTTTATTGTAATATATGTATTTTAAATAGTGGCATAGTAGACTACAGCATGTCTAAAATGTAATTTTAAGTGTTTTAAGCTTCACTAATATACTTTGCAATATATGTTGAGTTTCTACATTATATTTTTTAGAAGTTCTTAGCATTTCTAGATCTGAAATTATCATATCTCAAAATACTGTGCCAAAATTCTTCAAATAAGGAGCTGAATTTATGGATAGATGTTTTTCAATAAGTTGTCTGTTGTGCACATGGCACTGCACACACCCTGAGGAAGGAATCACATCAGTTTTTCAATGATGGTGTTCTCAAAGGAGCCAGTGTGTGAATACACCAGTGGTTACAAACAAGCATCTTCCAGATAATTTATTTTTTTAAATATTTATTTATTTATGCATATAAGCTCTGGGGTACAAGTCAGAGGTGTGGGGGGTGAGAGGATCCACCAGAGACAGAGTGGGGAACAGAACAGGCAGATCTACTGAAACACACTGCTGAGGGGAGCAGCGGGTGAGGCAGGAGAGGTCTGCAGTGCCATGTGGGTCACCTCCCTGGCCGGTGGCAGGGATCAATCTTGTGCTGCAATGGCTGCAGATTGCTTCATAGTGCGATTCTTAACCCATTGTACCACCAGGGAGGCCCCCATATATTTTCTAAAGAACATCTTGTTTACAATATTTTGATAACTCAGGGAAAAATACCCATAAAAATACATTTCTGTTGTCCAGTAATTTGAAGAAACAACACTATAAAATAATGTAATAGAAATACTAAGTACTATAGATTTCAGAAAAAGATCCCATACTTAATGTAAATGTCTAAGTAAAACTGGTGCTTGAAATATATGGGTAATAACTGAAATTGATGTGTTTTTGAATCTTAGCATGGGGTGTACAAGTCCATTTATGACTGAACATTTCCAGTGGGAATGTGTGTTCTTGGTGTTGCTTGCCCTTCTGCTTATTGCTTCTGTAGTGTTTATTAATTCTGCTAATTCTTGTTGCTTTCATATAGTATTTATCTCTTAGTTTATCTGTTGGAAAACCTGTCCTTTTTAGTGGTTGTTTTAGACAACAATAAAATAATATTGTCAAAGTGACATGCAACTTTTCTTATTCCATTATCACATTGTATACTATTATTTAATATTAGAGATATCATTAAATTAACTTGTCTTGAGTTCTCTGGATTCCAGTGGTTGAAAATACTAGTTAATGAAATTTCAAATAAAAAAAGTGCCAGTTTATTTCATTTTTTATTTATATTTTTAAGGAATTATTTATTTATTCATGCAAGAACTGGGATATAGGCCAGAGGTGTTGGAGAGGAGGGTGAGAAGATTCACCAGAGACAGAGAACAGAGTGGGGAACAGAACAGGCAGACCTACTGAAATTCACTGCTGAGGGGAGCAGTGGGCGAGACCAGAGAGGGCTGTTGCACCATGTGGGTCACCTCTATGGCAGGGGATCAAACTCATGCTGCCATGGCTTCAGATAGCTTCACAGTGCTGTGACTTAATTCCTTGCACTGTCAGGGAGGCTCAACTGTGTCAGTTTATTTTAAAGGTACTTCAATAAATAAAATATATATTGTATTATTATAAAGTTTGACATTTTCAACACCTTATTGAAAAAAATAGAATGGATATGGTTAGTTCCTAGGACATTCAGTTTTTCAGGAAATTTTACTGACTATATTGCTTTTGAGAATAATTTCTCTGAAGATTTAAAAAAAAATCCTTAATTTTTTTTAATATGATCAATTCTTCTAAAAGCTATTTGTCCAGTAAATAGTGGATATTTCATATATTGTTTTAGAATTTTGTTAAAATACCTTTTATTTTGGGTTATTGTTATCACTTTCTATAACTTAGTCATTTTTCATTCTATAAGGTACTTTTTCCATGTTTTATTGTTTTAAACATTGTCTTGAACTTTAATACAACTCTATGATTGATGGGAGAGGAATAGTCATTCCTGTCTACTACAAAGGGGTAATGAGTCATACACTGGTAATTAACTTACTGAAGTTTGCATAGCAAATTAGTGCCAGTGAATACTATGACTTTAGTATCTGTCCTCATTTCAGTTAGATACTATTTCAGATTAAGTGTTCTGATGTTTTCATGGCCACATAATAGAAGCAGTATTTCAATAAATAGTTATTTTATTGAGAAAATTTAATGACTTTTTTGAAACTGAATTTGGTTGGAAATGATTTCACTTTAAAGACTCATTGGAGATTAATTCATAGCAAAATTGTTTTCCCAGTGGATACATTTTGTAGCAAATTCAAAAGCTCACTGTACTAAAAATGTGCTTATGTTCCAATCTGCTTTTATTTAATCAGTTGTATGGTTTTAATTATGTCTCAGAAAAGAATTTTGCTTTTTACTATATAATCAAAAAATAGTTTGAAAGAAACTAAGACTAAGAAGTCTAGTTTCTTAAGTAAAACTGATTATTTAATCTTACTTCATTTGTACTTGGGACATTGGAATCTATTATTGTAGCAATGCCCCTATGTAAAATTTCAGTGTTCTTTATTGAATATAGAATTCTTGATCTGATATAGGTTTCTTTTTTGTATGGTTTTACTCCTTCTCTCCTTCCCTCCTTTCTCCCATTTCCCTTCCTCCCTCTTCCCCTGCCCTCAGCATCATTTATTAAAAAGACAATCATTTATCCTTATCCTTGAGTTATCTTTGCATCTTTGTCAAAAAATCAGTTGAATAAAAAAAATCAGTTGAATATATTTGTGGGGGTTGATTTTTGCACTCTCCATATTGTTACTTAAAAAATAAAAACAAATGTCATTCAGTATTGATTTCTGTGACTTAAATAATTCTTGAAATCAGGTAATGTTACTCCTTCATCTTTGTTTTTCAGTTTTGGTTTGGCTATTTTAAGACTATAGCTTTTCTGTATACATTTAGAATTAACTTGTTAATGTTGACAAAGTAGTTTGCTGTGATTTTTAAAAATAATTTATTTTAAAAAATTATTTATGAATACAAGAACTGAGGTATAGGCCAGAGGTGCAGGGGGTAAGAGGATTCACCAGAGACAGAGTGGGGATGAGAATAGGCAGATTGATGGATACACACTGCTTAGGGGAGCAGTAGGAGAGGCAGGAGAGATCTGCTCAGTCGTGGGTCTCTTCCCTGGCCAGGGATAGACCTCATGCTACAGTGGCTGCAGATAGCTTCATAGTGCTGAGGCTTAACCCTTTGCATGACCAGGGAGCCCCTTGCTGGGATTTTGATTGAAATTGCATTGACTCTGTGGATGGAACTGAGAAAAATTTGGGTCTTAACTGCATGTTAAATACGTAACTGAGTTGAAAGAAATATCTAAACTACAGTGCATCTTTCTACCTATGCACACAAAATATCTATTTGGGTCTTTCATTTCTTCCATCAGTGCTTTATAATTTTCTGCCTGTAGATTTTATGTTATTTTCTTAGCTCATACTGAAGTATTTCATTTTTTGGTATGATTGTAAACAGTCTTTTATTTAAAATTCTAACTTTTCATAGGAAAACTGATTTATGTAAAGCATGTGTCCTTTTGATGAGAAAAAAACAGGCTTGGATATTGATTTGAGGAACTACTTTTGTTATACGTTGTTTTACTTAAGTGGCAGTTTCCAACAACATATTAATGACATTAAGGGGGGGGGGACTTACTGTAACGGTTTTATGATATGATACCTTGCTTTCTGTGTCTTTTTTTTTTTTTTTTTAAGATTCTCTGGGATCTTCTATATAGACAGTCATGATGTGTAAAATTTTTTAAAAAATTTATTTATGCATACAAGAACTGGGGTACAGGCCAGAGGTGCAGGAGGTAAAAAGATTCACCAGAGCCAGAGCAGAGTACAGAACAAGAACAGGCAGATGGACTGAAACACACTGCTGAGGGGAGCAGTGGGAAAGGCAGGAGAGGTCTGTTACACCATGTGGAGCACCCCTCTGGCTGGTGGCAGGGATTGAACTTGTGCTGCAGTGGCTGCAGTTTGCTTCATAATGTGATGCTTAACCCACTACACCACCAGGGAGGGCCCATTGTGTGAAATACTTTATTTCTTTATTTCCTACTTTTTAATATGTATACCCTTTACTTCTTTTCTTCTTTTTTCATTGTAATAAAACTGGTAATCTGAGTACAATGTAAAATAAGAAGCTAAGAGGGGGTTTCCTAGCTTGACTGTCAGAGGGCAGGTGTCAGATGTTACAACCTAGAAGGAGCTGTAGGTATTTTTTGGTAAATTTTTATAAACTTGTGTGTGTGGAAATCCTTTTTATAACTAGTTTGCTGGGAGGTTTTATCATTATTTAGTGTTGTAACTTTTTTAATGATCTTTCTGTATCAATTAATATAGGTAAATTATTTTTAATCAATTAACATAGGCAAATGCCCATTGATGTGGTTTTTTACATTGTTCGAATTTTGAATATTGAACCAGTCTTATATACCTGGAGTGGTATTTGAGCATTTTTGTACATTGTTGTAGTGAATTTTCTAATATTTTAACCTTAGTCTATGTTCATAAGGGATGTTGATTTGTTATTTTTCTTATAATGTATTTGTCTAGTTTAGCTGCTAGGGTAATGCTAGTCTCATTGAAGGAGTTAAGAAATGTACCCTCAAGTTTTCTAGAAGAATTTTTTGTGAAATTAGTATCATTTATTCCTTAAGCATTCAGAAGAATTCAGTAGTAAAGCCATTGGGCCTTTGCTTTCTTTTTCAGAAGGTAGTTAATTATCAATTCAATTTCTGTAATAGTTACAGGCCTAACCTCCCAGTGGATTCAGCCTCAGCTTGTGCCTAGTGGTGCAGTGTGCCACACGAGTTGTCTATATGTTATCAAGTTTTCGGGCAGAGTTATTTATAGAATTTCTTGTTATTCTTCTTAAAAACGGACTTTATTTTCTAGAATAGTCTTGGATTTGCAGCAAAATTAAATACAAAATAGAGTTCCCATATACCCTCTGTCCCCACACAGGATGGCCTCCCCCTTTGTCAACATTCCATTGCAGAGTAGCAATTTGTTAAACTGACAAACCTACATTGACACATCAGAACCCCACTAGGTCCAGAGTTTAACCTAGGACTCATTCTTGGTGTCCATTGTGTGGCTTTTGAACAGGTATATACATGAGAAATATGTATTTACCATTATCACATAGGATAGTCTCTCTGTATTAAAAATATGTTTGCTTCTTCCCTCCCTTCCTACTTAACTGTGGCCTCTCTACCACTTAGGGCTTTTGCACCTGTGTGTGTATGACCTCTTTATTAACCCATGTGTATGTAAAAGAATTGGATAAGGCACTTAAAGAATTGGATAAGGAACATGTCTTATGACTGCTTTAAGACAATGACCCACATCACAAGGCAGCCAGGGATGCCCAGGTAGCCATTTGATTGATTGGGCGGCCATAGTCTGAGGTGGTATGGGAGTAGCTCGGAAACTACACCAAGTACCCTCATGGGAAGTTCTCTCTTCAT
Organism: Galemys pyrenaicus; assembly: GCA_019455555.1. Classification (NCBI taxonomy): domain Eukaryota; kingdom Metazoa; phylum Chordata; class Mammalia; order Eulipotyphla; family Talpidae; genus Galemys; species Galemys pyrenaicus. Next base: position 787,654 of record JAGFMF010011783.1, on the reverse strand, counting down.
ATATGGCTGACATTTCTCCCCCTTCCCACTCCCTGATCCCCATTTGTTGGTTACCCTTTGTCTCCCCTGGACCTGTTCCCGTAAGGTTGATTACCCTTTGTTTCCCCAGATTCTGTTCCTCCTGCCATTGTCACATAATCAATTATGCTTGTTCATTACTGCTAATAAATAGCAAGAGGGCTGCTCACTGAACAGAAGAGTCTTGCCTTGAAAACCTGCTCCATGACTAATCCCTCAATGTGTCCCTGGGAGTGTGCTGGTGTGTTCTTGACCACCAGACCTAAACTATGGCAATCATTATTCTTTTTATTGTGTCCATAGTTTCATCTTTTCCAGAATGTCATATAGTTGGAAAATTGCAAGGTACAGTCTTTTCAAATTGGTTCTTTTACTTAAATTTATGCATTTAAATTTCCTTCATTTCTTTTTTATGGTTTAATAGCAATTTTTTTTTTAGTATTGAATAATGTCTTATCATCCGGATGTACTCTAATTTATCCATTCTACTGAAATGGATTGAAGGAATCTTAGATGATTCAAAGTTTTAGCAGTTATGAAAAATTTACTATATATATCTATGTGCAGATTTTGTATAAATATACCTTTCATATTGTGCATAAAGTGCTGACATTAAAAACATAGGGACTTCTGAATTGGGATGATTCAAACAGTAATTTTCAAATGGCTTCCTTACATAGATTGGCATAGGAAAATTGATTGCTGTGTACCTTCTGTATTTGCAAAGTATTTTTGCAAAGGGATTTAATTTGGATTATACCTCTGGAAGTAGTTATGTGGACACATGCCAGTGGTCAGTCCCTGAAAGCAATGTAACTTGGCATAAATCAGAAAATGAATATTGCTGTAACATAATCATCTTTATCATGATATAATCATTATCATGAATAATGTGATTGAGCTCCTGTGTCCAGGAGCTCTCCCTTCTCTCCTTCCCTCTCTTCCTTGTACTTAGGTATTTCGTTTGCACATTCCTTCTCAATATTGCTATGGAGTAGACATTACAGTTACCTTTAGATTCTTAGGGAAATTTTATGACATATTCAAGCATGTACCTTGTAATAGTAGGGTCAAATTTAGGGGGAAGAGTAAATTCAGAATATGTACTTTTAACTATTATGCCATGTGATAGAATGTTTTTGAACAAAATAGTAATATAACTCAGTACCAATAGATTTGTATTTAAGACTGATCATTTGGTTAACTCTAGCTGATAAGTCATTATTATGACGTATTGGCCAAGTCATTTGAAAAATATTAACGATAGTCCAAAATTTTTGAGGGTATTCATGCTAAAAGAAGGAATATAGCTTTAGGTTATTCTTCACCATTTGCTCTAAACACAGAAGAATACTGGCTATAAATCAAGACTGCATTTTTATATTAAGCAAGATTTAACATTAGAGGATTGTTATATGAAAGGAGCTATGTTTTTATATTATGAGCATGATTGATATAGTTGAAAAATGAACCACTTAATTCAAATACGATTATGTAAATCTATAGTGATTATCAATTTTCTTCTCTAGCTATCAATTTCATGATTAACTTTGCCCACTTTATATGTAACTAAAAACAGAGGCATGAGAAAGTCAGATTACAAATCACAAGAATGTGTCTCAGTTGGAATAATTTTATTTTATTCAATGGTTTCTTTAATTTCATGAAAACTGTCTACCTACTGTGTTCACTAAACACATGAGGATCTCAGATGAGGAAAAATTTTATACTAAAGGGATTCTAGGCCTGGGAAGTTCCTGGTGAATTCACATCACATTTCTCTAATTTGGGTTCTTTGCTTTTCTAGAAATTATAGTTCTTTAGTTTAGGGTCAGCAGAAACCCCCTAACTAGCCAACATATTCTCTTCTTCCTTACCTACATTCTTAATCATAAAAGTTTTGTCAACTATTATTTGGAAATTTGTGGTGAGAAAAATTTCATTTTAGTTTCATTAGTAGACATTTTTAATGTGCCCTATAATGGTATTACAGGCTAAGTATTACATTCTTTACTCTCTTCCCATTCTGCCTTACTTAACTCAATTCATTTTTTATACCTTGACATCAACTACTACTTATACACTACTGACTCTTAGTTCCACCTTTTTCTTTACTTTTTTTTTTTCTTGGACCCAACAGTTCACTATGATCAATGTGACATATTTTTTAAAAACAATATTTATTTATTTATGCATACAAGAACAGAATACAGGACAGAGGTGTGTGTGGGGTGGTGAGAGAATTCACCGGAGACAGAGTGAGGAGCAGAGCAGGTAGGTCTACTGAAATGCACTACTGAGGGCAACAGCAGGCAAGACAGAAGTCTGCTGCACCATGTGGGTCACTTCCTGGGCAGGCATTGAACTCTTTATGCAGTGGCTGCAGATAGCTTCATAGCACTGTGACTTAATCCCTTGTACCACTAGGAAGGCCCCCAATGTGACAGATTTTTTATTTACCATGTTGACATATCCTCACCACAGTTAAGTGTTGTATTTCAGACAATTATAGGAGTAGAAGTTCAGGTTTCTTCTATCCCAAAGTCAAATAACTAAGGACCTATCATTTATCTGTGTATGCATCCCAGATTAGTAGCTTTTTGGTACACTGTCATTTTGAAAAGTTAAATTTCATTAGTTTTACTTCTACAAACTTCTTATAGGTAATGCAAACTGCCTTTTAAGAAAAATTAAGTGGGCTGGTAACATTCTACAGTTGTTCTCATTCTTGCATGTCCTTACAAGTGGGTGAAGTAGTGGCTTTTCTTGGGACTAAAGTGTAGGTGGAATTTTTCATTTTCTATGGGTCTGTATTATGAAATAATAGTTTTGGATATTAGCATTTGAATATGTACTTAAAATGCTGTACAATGCTTTTCCTTCTTTGGAACATGTTCTGACTCATTTTGCTGGGTTACTGATTCCAGATTTCAAGATGAAATCAAAAGTTATAATGCACATGAAAGCATTTAGAAAAATATGGTTACACATGTTTAAAAAAAGGAAATATACTTTATTGGTCTATATTTTGAATATTTAGCCATATATAATATCTTTGAATATTTGAATATTTTACTTGATATACAGATTAAAAAGTGCTAGGAATATTATGTGTAAAAACATTTTTCTCCCTCTTTAAGATGAAGTTCTCAGCATGAATTAACATCTTTAACAAGAACTTTAGAAAATTTCGATGATAATGGGAGCTCTAATATTTATGATAAGGAAATTCATATAATGTATTTATGTGGAGAAATAGGCATAAAATTATAATTATTTCTTCAAAGAGTTTGATGCTACTTCAATATTTCCAATTATATCTTTGTGGTACAACTGAATAAAGAACTTGAAATTCTAATTAGGTAAAATATGTCTTAAAAGAAATAAGTATCTTTCTTGAGGGACTATCTCCAACAAAAATAATGTTTTATAATCTAATAGATCTAATAGTGTAGGCACGTGGGGGCAGTAAATCTTCACTATCTACAATCCAAATTCAGGGAATTACCTCTTTCCATTAAAAAAAAAGTGCTATCATCAAAAAGGACTAGAATAGGAAATACCAGTCATTATTTTTTTTTTCACTTAGATTAAAGACCATCAATTCACACACTTTTTACAATAGCAGTGTTCCCAGTTGTCTTCATTTTGTTAGTTGTTCCTGTTAACAATTAAAGAAATGGTTAAAGTTAAAGTAATAGGCTTTCCCCCCTTGCTTAAACATCTCTTCATGCAGCTTATATAACCTGTGGCTCTATCATCAATAGTAGCATATATTTACATTGTATTTCACATACTAAAAGGAAATGTGTAACTTTAAGTGAATTGAAATCTCTACTGATTAAGTTTTTATGATCCTGGAATAGTTTATACTTCTATTAGGAGAATTGTAAACATGTATTCATTTAATAATTCATATAACATCACTATCAGGCAGTATTTTTCTGTTCTTAAGGTCATGTCGACACCCTTACCCAATAGTTCTTATCCTGATTTATACAATTAAAAATGATTGAGGCCACATTGCTAAATCTGTAAAGATATCAGAAACACATCTCTAATCCTCTTATCTCACTTGACCTCATTCAACATCATGTACATGAAGAAAAGACTGTTTTAATGTTCAGGAAAATATAGATGATCAGAGAAAGGGATTTAATTTTCCAGCTTTACTGAAGTATCATTGATGAATAAAATTATAACATAAATAAACTGTACAATGTATGATTCAGTGTGTGTATATATATATTTAAGGATTTATTTACTTATGCATGCAAGAACTGGGGACAGACCAGAGATGTGGGGGTGAGAGAATTCACCAGAGACAGAGTGAGACACAAAACACACAGATTGACTGGAATTCACTGCTGAGGGGAGCAGCAGGTGAGGCAGGAGAGGTCTGCTGTGCCATGTGGGTTAGTTCCCTGGCTGGGGATAGAACTCTTGCTGCAGTGGCTGTAGATGCTTTATAGTGCGGTGCTTAACACCTGCACCATCATTCAGACCCCAGATTTGGAATATGTTTTGTAAAATATTGCCACAGTCAAATTAATGAAGTTAAGAAACACACATATGAGCTTTTTCATTTTGGGTGAGAATGCTTAAAATCTACTATTGATACATTTCAAGTTTATAATATAGTGTTATTAACAACAGTTAAAATTCTGTATATTAGATCTTCAAAACTTATTCATCTTATAACTGAAAGTTTGTACCCTCTGAACAACTTCTCTCTATTTCCCCTGCCTCCCCTCCTCTGGAAGTTGCCATTCTACTTTCTGGTTTGACTTTTAAATATATCCAGAGATTATGTGATACCACAGAATATTTTTCTTTCTCTGTATTGTTTACAGTCTTCTAGTTTCATCCATGTTCCAAATGTCAGGATTTCTTCTTTTTAAAGGATAAGTAATGTTCCATGGTATATCTGTGTGAACATATGTGCGTGCTTCACACACACAGACATACATATTTTTCCATTCACACATCTACAGTTTTAAGTTGTATCCATGTCTTGGCTATTGTAATTAATGCTGCAAAGAACATGAGTTTGTGCTGATAACTTTTCAAAATAGTGATTTCATTTTCTGTGCATAAGTAACCAATAATGGGATTGCTGATAGTTTAATTTTAAAAATTTTTGAGGACTTTCCATACTGTTTTCCATTATGATTGTGCTAATTAACATTCCTGCTAGTAGTATGTAATGCTTAGCTTTTTCACATCTTTTCTAACATTTGTTATCTATGTCATTTTGATGATAGATAGCCTAACCAGTGTCTCATTAGGTGATATTTCTTTGTGGTTTTGATATGTATTTTCCTATGATTAATGATGTTGAGTACCTTTTATAGGCCTGTCGTCTTCTGTGTATATTTCTTGGAAGATGTACTACTTAGGTTTTGCCCAATTAAAAACAATCAGACTTTTTTTTGGCCTATTGAATTATATGATTTTCTCATATGTTTTAGATATTGAACTCTTATTAAATGTGGTTTTCTCCTATTCTATAGGTTACCTTTTCATTTTGACTTTTTATTTTGCATAAACATCTTAGCTTGATGTAACCTTACTTATTTTTATGCTTTTGTTTTGCTTTTGTCTCAAATCTGAAAAAAATCATTGCCATGACCAATGTAAGAGCACTTTCCCCTTATGTCTCTTTCCTAGGGTTATCAGGATTTAAGATTAACCTCCACTTCTAATCCATTTTGAGTTGATATTTATGTATGGTATATGATAGGTATCCAGTTTCATCCTATTGCATGTGACTATTCATATTTCATAGCACATTTATTGAAGCAAGTATTTCCTCATTGTGTGTTCTTGACACCTTTGCTGAAAATTGGTTTACCAAATATGGATGAGTTATTTCTGGTCTTTTTATTCTGTTTCATTGATATATGTTTGTTTTTGTGCTATAACCATCTTTTGATTACTATAACTTTATGGCATTATTTGAAGTCAGGGAGTCTGATACCTCCAGATTGCTCTATTAACCAATAATTGTATACTGTATAACACAATGGAGGATACCCATCCAATAGATGAAGAGAAAATATTTTCCACAATTAAGTTTGCATTTACAGTATCATCAAAATGTATGAAATAGGAATAAATCAATCTAATAGGTGAAAGATGTGTACAATGAAAGCAGATCATCATTAGATCAGATTAATCAAAAGATCAATGTGCGGCACATATGATTTCATATGCTGTTTGGGAATTTTTGCCATTTTCCCAGTCTAGGAAAATGAAAATAATTCTTTCCTAAAACCACTTTAGTTTCTAATCTGAGGTTTCTGTACATGTTTCCACATGTATAGATGCACTGCTTTTAAAATTTTTAATGTGCTATTGTGTTCTAAACAGTGGCTTATGTAATTCGTTGAATTTTGCATTTTGGACAGTCTTCACGTTGGCCTGAATAGCAATGAACATATGACCATTATCTAAAGTTTCTTTTTTTAATCTTTTAAACATTTGGCTCCAGTTACCAAGCGGGAACAAGTTTTTGTCTATCTAGGTTGATAAGGACACTTATAATTGTCTGATAAGGTAAGCAGTGACCATCTTAGCCCTCTGATAGTGGCAGACATGCAAGTTTTATGACCTGATTTGACTGAGATCTAAATATCTGAGTTGACCAGATTCAGTGTTATTCACTGAATATGCATAGATTTGTGCTTTACTTTGCACTTTCAGACAGTGAGGGGACCAAAATAGAACGCAGAGGGCTTCTCCCCTAGAATTTGTCTACCTACTTTTTTAGATAACTTATTTTTTTCCCTGAAATTTCTGAGAGGAATTGCCTCCTTTTAAAACTACTACTTTTTTTCATTTAAAGGCACATATTCAAAGGCCAGTTGGAAAATCAGACATGTATCCTTTGCATGTGATACCTTAGTGGGACTAGAGTCTTTGGAGACTGAATTTTCAGCTTTGTAAGGCCAAAAACTCCATCCCATCATTAAACACAGACTCGATCTGACTCAGGGGAACTGACTCATGCTAATGCAACTCATGAGAGACTCCTGATAAGCCAGAAGGCTAGTTCATTAATTCATAATTAGAAATAAATCTGCCAAGAGGAAGGAAATACAGCTGGTCAGCACATTCTCTCTTAGAAAGAAAATTTACAGGCAAATGCAGAGAGGTAGCTTGGTGGATATGGAACCAGTGAAAAGAAAACTGGATATTAGCTTCATAATTTGCTTTTCCTTACATGCATCTTCCTAGAAAAGGAACTGAAATTGTCCATTTCACAGGGCAGAGTCCTTCTGAGCTGAAGAGATACTGGCTCAAGTTTTTTGTTTTGCATCATCTTTAAGTCAATTAGGCTACAATATAAATGAATGGTTAACATTTATTTCCACTAATGTATTATATTCATATAGCATCTTGTCACTGTAACTTGATATTAATAGAGACTAAAAGAAACTTAATTTCAACCAGCAGCCATTTTTTTATGTTTACAAATAATCTTGAAGAAACTTAATTTCAACCAGCAGCCATTTTTTTATGTTTACAAATAATCTTGAAGAATAATCTTTATAAGTGGTTAGTTTCTTATTTTAGAATGATTTTCAGTCTTAGGGAGTGACCTCTCCTACTCTAGGTCCCCACAATCTGGAAGAGACCTTTATATCTTATGCAGGTTTATATTGATATGAATATTTTATATCAAAAATCAACTTCCTTGAAAATAAATGAAATATCATAGTATATTCTCTAGAATAGTTTAAAAAATTACAAATAAATGTCCCCTTTAAATTGGGAATTCTGACTATCTCAAAACCATTTGTGATACTCTTTATGTAGCACAGATTGCAACAGGATGAGGAAAGAAGAAAAGTGACAATATGGAGTTTAACTTCCTTTTCTTGGCTAGTGAGGCATTTCATGTGTGTGCAAAAAGCACTGACCTTATAGAGGTAATATTGATGAGGTAAAGATGAAAAAGAATGCCAATCTTAATTCCTATTTACAAGGAACCAGCAAATATATAACACATTTTTTTCTGTTTAATAAAATTATACATAGCATTAAAACCAGTCAAGGGGCCTTCCTGGTGGTGCAAGGGATTTGGTCACAGCACTATGAAGCTATCAGCAGCCACTGCAGCATGAGTTTGACCCCTTCAAGGGAGGTGACCCACATGGCAGAGTAGACGTCTCTTGTCTTAACCACTGCTCCCCTCAGCAGTGTATTTCAGTAGATCCACCTGTTCTGCTCCCCACTCTGTCTCTGGTGGATCCTCTCACCCCCCACACCTCTGACTTGTACCCCTGAGCTTATATGCATAAATAAATAAATTTAAAAAAAACTGGTAAAAATATAAATTTCTCTTTCTTTGGTATCTTAGAAGGAATTGTAGGGCCAGAATCATGCATATCTACCAGCATTCTCGGCACTAGTAAGCTGATACACAAATTAGAGCATGCTATATTTAAAAATGTACTATAGTTATAACAAGTAGGGTGAGAGATGAAAATTGCATGAGTGAATTACTTAATAGCAAGTTCAAATACATTTTCAAATGATTAATGGGTTATGATGGATTGGGAAACATTAATGAATGCCAAGACATTTAGTTCTGTATCATAGAAATGACCTTATTTTTTGTAAAAATAAAAAACATATTTTTGCAATCTGATTTTCGTTTCCTGATTCACTATAGAATCAGCAAAATGTATATGAAAAAACCTCCAGAAATGGTCCTGTTACATTTACTATTTCTTTTTCCCTTTAAACTCTTAATATGAAAACAATTTTTTGTGTAAACTTTGTTCTTACTCATATTAAACATTAAAAAAAAAGTCTGTTGCATATAAAGTACTCTGATTTGAAAGAACGCAATACTCAATACTAGCAAAAACAAATTAACTCCCTGGTGGATATTTGTATAAAATTGTCTATATGCTTGTTGTTTCATGTGATCTGTGTTGTTTCATGTGATTTGAATTTAAATGGAGTTATCACACCATACATATATTTTATCTAGGTCAAAGAGACAGTGAATTCTAAATAGAATAATCTCTACTTTTATTCTTCATAGTTAACTATATAATTCTGCCCTCATTACCCAATCAGCCAACAATCCTGATGGTTATTAAATATTTTAAAAAATTCACTTAAAGAGTAAGACTACAAAGCTTCATGTTTGGGCTTAGCTTGAGTAAAGATTGTTTTATAAATTCATGCATATTTTGCTACTAACTCTGGATATAGGGACACACTCCACCCCCCTCCCCATGTTATAATTGCAGTGTGAAAAAAAATTTTTTTTTAAATCTCATGTTTTCTGTTGTTTCAAATTTTGCAGAAAAAAAAATTATGGATAAAAAATTTAGTCTTTTAAGTGCTCTGCCTCAAGCAAAGGGCAGTTCTGGGGAACAAAATAGATTACATCTAGAAAATGATGCTTTGTTACAAGGGTGAGGTGATGTCACAAGTTAAGACAGAGAGAGAGAAGAGGAAAATGAGAGCAAATGAATAAATGCTGAGTTGGTGAGTTTGCTGCCAGATGACTGTTAGAGGAGTAGACACAGTCAGAATTTTGTACCAGGCAGAATTTTATACTAGGAAAAGTATAAAACATCATTTTAGATTTTAGAACCTAAGACACCTTATTCTGTGTATCCACTGTTGTGTAACTATCTCAAAATGAGTGGTTTAAGACAACTGACAGGTTTTTCTTGGGATAGCTCATGTATTTGCTGTCTGGCAACTGGTCCTGCAGTCATTTCATGGCTGGGTTAGACAACCAAGTTGGCTTCTTATTCACACATCTAGAACTAAGTGCATCCCTTCACAGCAGGGAAGTCTGGGGTTCTTTTTATTTTTTTCCAATAGCTTTATTGGATTATAGCTTACATATAAAAGATACTTGTTTTAAATGTATAGTTCAATGATTTTTTACCAAATTTTAAAGCTGTACAAAAATAATCCCCAATCTAGTTTTAGAAGACTTTTATGATTGCAAAAACTTCATTTGAGTCTGTTTTCTTAAGGTGGAAACTGAGATTATTTAGAGACTTTTCTTTTTTCCTAAGATGGATGGGTAAATTTCCCTACAAACACTCTACTATATCCCAAAAATTTTAATTTCATTCAGTTCAAAATATTTTTCCTTTCATTTTCATTTAGTTTAAAACATTTTTAAATATCCTTTTTGACAGTGGGTTATTTGAGGTGAAAAATTTGTATGGTCTGAAGTGAAATGTAAGTATGACCATTGGTTATTTGAAATCTGCTGTTTGCCAAATATTTGTGATTTTCTGGCATTTTATGTTGTACACCTTTAATTTAGCTTTGTTTTTATCAGACACTAGCATTGTGTTATTTTAGTATTTTTAATTTTTTGAGGCTTGTTTTGTAGTCCAACTTATGCTCTGTGTTGGTGAATGTCATGTACCTGAAAAAATGATAGAATCTTCCATACATGTCAGTATGTCCATTTGGCAGGTGGTGATGTTCATATCATCTTCACTGATGTTCTGTCTACTTTTTCTATCGGTATTGAGAGTGTGGTATTGAAATATCCAAACTTTATTGTTGAAATGTCTGTTCTTTCCATTTAGACAGTGCCCTTCTAGGGAGCTATCGTTTTTGGACTCTTGTTAAGTGTGTTTACATTATTAATTGGTAACTGAAATTCCTACATTGCATCCCAGATTTCAAGGAGGCAGAAAGAAGAAAGAAGATTAGGGGTTGAATTGGCACAGAAGTTATTATTCAGTTGGTGAGGGCAGTCACAGGGCAATCAGAAACAAAGGGGAAAGACTCCATCTTTCATAGAGGGAGGGTATTGCATAGAGAGAGAAGGAACTGATGGAGATTCTCTTTGGATACAGATTGTCATATATGTTGAGCCTTTTTATTGCTCATTTATTCTAGGCCTTAAGTGCTAATGGAGTTTTTGTTATTGTTTGTGTTTTCATTTTTCCAACTAGAATTTTAGTATGTGTGAAAACAAAGAGAAACAGCTAGAGGCAGTTAAAATCATCTAGGACTTTCTATTAAAAGTGTGGTCTAAATAAGCAGTGTCAACGTCAGCTTGGAGCTTGCAGAACTGTGCACTCCTTTCTAGTCTTACCAAGTCAGAATCTGCATTTCCCCAATATTGACTGAAGATTTGTATATACCTTAAAGTTCAAGAAGCACTGGCTTAGGACAACTCAGAGGTTAGAAAAGATCATTGATTGATTATTTAGAGAATGAAATATTATACAATTTTTTTAAAAAAAGATTTTATTTATGCACATAAGAGCTAGGGTACAGGCCAGAATCATCTGGTGAGAGGATTCACCAGAGACAGAGTGGGGAGAAGAACTGGCTGAAATATAATGCTGAGGGAAGCAGCGGACAAGGTAGGAGAGGTCTGCTGTGCCATGTGGGTCCCTTCCCTGGCTGGGGATGGAACTCTTGCTGCAGTGACCTTAGAAACCTCAGAGTGTGGTGCTCAAACCCCTGCACTACCAAGGAGGCCCTGTTGTATAGTTTTTTGCAGTCATATTTATACCATCTGTACTAAGAAACCTTACCATTTACTTACCTAACTTTATAAAGTGAAATTCAATCATTCACTTATTATAATAGTTTCCTAGATAATTTTTATCTTAGAAAATATATTTCAGTTCAAACCATACTCCTCTGCACTGGTGGCTTCATTGTTTTAAAAGAACAAAGTTTACTGAGAAGTAGTATAGGTATTGAGCGGATCATAAAAGTTTTATGCTCTTTGTGGCCTTACAGGCATATGACTGATTAGATTGTTTCATTTTGGAAAGAGGGTTTTGAGAAACCTCTTTTAAAATAAGAATTACAGACACAGTCTGAAAAGGAAAGGGTTTCTTGGAATGAATGTCTGTTAGGCTTTAAGATTAGATAAAGAGTCAGGAGTGAAACTGCCACCAACTTAATTGATCAGTGATGACTAGATGGCTCCTCAAGATACTAAATTGTAATTGTTACCTTCAAATTGGTTATTGAAGTATCATAATATGCCTAAAGTTCACTGTTTTAGTAAATAATACTATTTTTGTAAAAATCAAAAGATGGACAATATTATCTTTTTTTCAGGTAAAAATCATCAACAATAGCATATGCTTGGCACTTGGACCATGTTGCCTTGACCACAGTCCTGTACACCTGATAGCAGCATTCTTTAATGTTAGGGCCTGTGTTTTTCATAATTTAAGATAAACAGGGCGGATACAAAAGCAAAGAGTCTTATAGCAAAACTCTACTTAGTTAGTTGTAGTCCTTGATTGGGTTACTTAGCATATACCAGTAATTTATTGGCATTACAGGAAATTACAGGAAAACCCTGTAAAGAAAATCAGAGGCTTCTTGGATTACTAGAGGATATTAAATATATCTCTTAGCTCAGTATCTATATATGTCTCATTGGACACTTATTTGTACAACACCTGATAGAAATTAAGTGTCAAAATAATGATTGTTGACTGTATAAACAAGTGATTGAATTAGTGAAAAACTTGTTGCAAGATTTTTGCAAAGATTAGACCATGGAAATCCTCTACCTCCTTTGTTTTTTTTTTGAGATTTGCTTACCTTCATATTTTATTTAGACACAAGGATAGTGTTGAGACCTTTAATTGATACCTGTCTTTAGGTTTCAAAACCGAGTTGATAGAAGCCAAATTGACTGAATGATCAAAGACAAATTTGGAAACAGAAGCCAAAGGCAGTAATTAGCAGGGGCTGAGACACTTTCAGGAAAGAGCTCAGGAAGTAGATGTGAGACCACAAAACTGTTCTGAGAAGTGATGTTTTGCTTTTATGTGACCTCATTTAAAGGCAGCGTGTAAGTCTTTCTGAAGGCTTTCCTTGAATCTGTCATTGAGCAGTTAAACTGAAGCTAGTGTTGTACCATAATTCTCTGTTTGAAGCACCATTTGAAAAGAGCTTTCCTTTGTTGGCCTTACCTAGCAAATTTATTCTTTCATACTGACAATATATCTGAAATTCCTCATTGGAAGATTCAATTTCAGAGCAAATCTGCAGTGATTAAGCTCTCTTAGATGAACAGGATCATACAAATTGTCCTATCCTGGAAGGAGGTTGACATTTATGCTCCTATTCATTTGACAAAGCTGTTTAAAACCAGGATAAGTCACTTCTTGAATGTATGTTATAATGGCAATATTAAAAGGTTAATTAGTTTCAATTATTTCAAATCTTTGAATTTCTGAACACTATGGAACCCTACTGTTTAAAGCCTATATACATTTTAAATGAACAGTGCTCACTGGGGTATCATTTACCTTTATTTTAAGTTCTTGTATTTTTTTTTCTTGAGTCTAATAAATAGTTCTTTAACTTTTTAAAAACAGCTTGGCTGCTTTCATATAATAGTCTTTTAAGTCTGGCTCCTTAAAGATTAAAATTTGTTTCCTTATTAGACATAACGTTGACTTAGTATTACAATTTACTTCTACCTGACTCTTTTGGCAAATTGTTATCTTCAAAGATTTATTGATTTATGCATATAAAAACGGGGATACAGGCCAGAGGTGTGGGGGATGAGAGGATTCACCAGAGACAGAGTAGGGAAAAGAACAGGAAGATCTACTAAAATACACTGCTGAAGGGAGCAGCAGGTGAGGCAAGAGAGGTCTGCTGCATCATGTGGGTTGCCTCTCTGGCCTGGGACCAAACTCTTGCTGCAGTGGCTGCGGATAGCTTCATAGTGCTGCAGCTTAACCCCTTGCACCACCAAGAAGGCCCTGGTTATCTATATTATTGATATGGAAGGCACCCATTCTCTATTTTCTGATTTCCAGAAATCCCCAAGTCTTCAATGCTTTCAGTTTGATTTTTAAAAATAGCCTTAGTTTTACAGCAGTTTTAGTTTGACAGTAAGACTGAGTGGAAAATGCAGTGAGTTCCCACATAGCCCCTGACCCCACAAAGACGCAGGCTCCCCTGATTATCAGCATCTCCAGGAGAGTGATATGTTTGTTATAATTAATGAATTCATACTGACAAATGATTTTCACTTAAAGTCTATAGTTTACATTAAGGTTCACTGTTAATGTTCTATGATCTATGGGTTTTATGAAATGTATGGCATGCATTTATCATTACAGTATTACACAGCATAATTTCACTGCCCTAAAAATTCTGTGTACTCTACCTGTTCACCACCCTTCTGTCAACTCCTGGCAAAAAATGCTTTAAGTGTCTCTACAGTTTTGCTTTTCCAAATGTCATATACTAGAATAATGCAGCATGTAATTTTTTCAGATTGGTTTTTTTCACTTAGTAACAAGTTTTCTCTACTTCTTTCTATGCTTTTAGCCATTCTAATATGTATGTGGTAATATCTAATTCTAATATGTATGTGGTAATATGTATGTGAAAATATTTAACTTGTAATTCCCTAATGACACAAATGTTGAGTATCTTTTCATATGCCTATTTGCCATTGTATATCGTCTTAGGTGAGTTGTCTGTTCAGGTCTTTTGCTCATTTTAAACTGGATTGTTTATTTTCTTATTGCTGACTTTTAAAACTTCTTTGCGTATGTTGGATATAAGTCCTTCACCAGATGTATCTTTTGCAAATACTTTTTTCCAGTCTTACTTGAATTCTTATTCTCTTGACAGAGTCATTTTTATTAATCTTTGAAATTGCCTCTGTATTGTTTAAAAATTATTTTTGTTTCATTACATTTATTATTTTATTCTTGCAACTTCAAATGCTTGCTTGAATTAACTACTATTTTCCTCTGACATTGTTCACCAGGATGAGCTTGTGTCTTTCAATTAGATCCACATATGTTGCCTTAGTTTGTCTGCTTTTGTTTCTGGTATGTCAGAGAGCTCAGTCAGAACCCTCATCACACTTACCTCTCACACAGCTTTTCTGATCAACCTTCTTGTGGCACCATTTCCTGTCTTCATGCGTGAAGTCTGGGTATGATTCATTAATGTAAGAAAAGGCAAGGAAATATGTGACCTCTTTGCAGTAATACATACAATTAGCTTTCTTCACCTTGTACCAACCAGCTTCAACAATGTTTCATTGTGGCAATGTGTGCCTTCTGTGTTCCTTTCACAAATTAATATTTGATGCATATAATAGTGTATTTGAGGGCCTCCCTGGTGACACAAGGATTAAAGTCTTGGGGCTATCAAGTTATCACCAGCCACTATGGCCTGTGTTCCATCCCAGGCCTGGGAGATAATGGCTGGGGAGCTAATCCACATGGTGCAGCAGACCTCTCCTCTCTTGCCTGCTGTTCTCCTTAGCAATGCATTTCAATCAATCCACCTGTTTTTCTCCCTAGTCTGTGTCTGGTGAATCTGCTCACATATACCCCACCTCTGCCCTACACTCCAGTTCCTGTATGCATAAATAAATAAATAAAATGAATCTTTTAAAAAATGTGCCAGTGGAGCAGATATATAAATTATGTACATGAAAGTAAACACCTTGGAATCCACCTTCCAATTTAAGATTTATTACAATGGCAATTGTAGTGTCACTTACCTCTGTTAGCTTCCCTCAGGTAACCGCAAACCTACATTTTATTTTATTATTCCTTTTTGTTTAAAAATTTTTTAATGTCTAAAAAATAATTTTACACGTGCAGTCCTAAACAACATATTATTTAGGTTTGATTGTTTCGAGTGCTTTGAAACTTATAATGTAGTGTTTGGGTACTTGCTTTGTTTTCAACCTGTTTCCCAAGATTCTTCAGATTTTTACGTGGGTACTGAATAGACTTTTTGATATTTTCTCTGGAGTTACTCCTTATTATTACCCATATTTTCTTCTTTTTATGTCATATCCCAGATTCATCTTATTTCCCATTAAAACTATATATCTACCTATATCTATATCTTATCTATATGATATATATAAATAAATTCATTGAGATATTCTTGATAGATAAAAATTGTATAAAGATTGACAGTTGATATTTTAATATATTTATACATTGTGAAAAGGTCCACAGACTAAATTATCTATCACCTCTACATAGTTACCATTGTGTGTATGTATTGAAAAGAGTTAAGATCTACTTAACCAATCTCAAGTATACAGTACTGTGCTGTTAATCATGGTCTCTACGCTCTACATTATGGTCATGGTCTCTACGCTCTACATTATGTTAATCATGGTCTCTACGCAGAACACATTCATCTGTGTAACTGAAATTTTGTAGCCTTTGACCAATATCTCATTCCAATTCCCATCAACCCTTGACAGTCACCATTCTGAATCTGCGTAAGACTGAAGTAATGTACTATTTATCTTTCTGTGTATGGCTTATTTAACTTAGCATATGTCTT
Organism: Galemys pyrenaicus; assembly: GCA_019455555.1. Classification (NCBI taxonomy): domain Eukaryota; kingdom Metazoa; phylum Chordata; class Mammalia; order Eulipotyphla; family Talpidae; genus Galemys; species Galemys pyrenaicus. The sequence continues at coordinate 771,307 of JAGFMF010011783.1, read as the reverse complement.
GCAGGTTTATCCACATTATTGCAAATTATAGGATTTATTTAACTTTTTTAAGTTAATACTTTTTTAAGTTGAATAATAATTCTATTATAAATATATATACCACATTTTCTTCATCTATTCTTTCATCAATAGGCATTCAAGTGTTTCCATATCTTGATTATTTTGAACAATGTTACAGTGAACATGGTGTGTAGATAATGTCTTCAATATTTTATGGACTTCATTTCCTTTGGGTATGTAGCAATACCCAAAGGATTATATGGTAATATAATGTTTATTATGTTTTTAATTTTTTAATGACCCTTTATTCTGTTTCTCATAATGACTCTATCAGTTTACATGTACAAAGTTTCCATGCTCAACATCTTTGCTCTCTTTTGTCTCTTTGAAAATGGCCATTTTAATTTGAAACTCCTTTCTTTTGAAGGATATGTATCTGATAATTTGTGAAAATACTACCCTTTCCAGGTGGATTTTATTTATTTTTTAAAAAATATTTTATTTATTTATACATACAAAAACTGAGGTAAGAGCCAGAGGTGCCAGGGGTGAGAAGATTCACCAGAGACAGAGTGGAGAGAAGAACAGGCAGGCTGACTGAAATATACTGCTGAGGGGAGTAGCAGGCAAGGCAGGAGAGGTCTACTCTGCCATGTGGGTCCCCTCCCTGGCCCAGGATCGAATTCACACTTCAGTGACTGTGGAAGCCCCACAATGAGACGCTCAACCCCTTGAGCCACCAGGGAGGCTCCTCTAGGTGGATTTTAGATCTAATATAATTAAAGCTGTGAGTTGAAGGATTATAAACTTTTATGTGGAAAGTGTAGGCACTAATAAACAGGTAGAGAGGTTGAGTTGGGGAACTGGCAGTCTTTCCAGCAATCTTGACATTGTAACAAGAAAGTAGTATTACCACAAGGCAAAAGGTTAGACAAAGTCAAACCAATAACAAACCCTTGGAATCTGACTGTAGAATTGACATTACAAAAGGAGGAGGGGAAGTGTGGAGAGCACCGAAGGACTATAGTGGAAGACTGAGCGTGCTTTAGTGCGAGTGTAGTGTGGTGATGCACATATGAGGAGGTGTGATTTCTCTACCTCTGAATCATATTGTAAACCAATGCTATCTTGAAGAAAAACATAAAAAAAACCCACAACTTTTCATTAAAAATTTGGAAAAAAGTAGTATTTCCAGTAGCATACAATTCCAGTATTTCAATATAATAAGGGACTTAGTTTTAAAATGTCAGCTTTTGACATGCTAACATAGTTTTATGGTTTGGAACCAGAATGATAGATTGAGTAATGTATAAATGATCTAGTTACATGTACAATGTAAAACATATAATAGGTGAATTAAAATCAATTAAGTTTAATTCTGTACTTTAAAAAGTTAAAGTGTTGGTAAAATTAAGCAATATTTTATATTAGATATTTTCAATTTCTAGAGTCAATAAATCTACTGGATAATAAAGTTTCTTTCACTTTAACTTGTTTGGATTGAGTAATCTTTGGGATTTCAGCAACAAATGCTATTTGTTTTCAATTCCTTTTGCTTTTATGATTGTTACCTTAAAATATTTCTCTTCTTTTCTCAACAACACACTAAAATTCAAAGTGAACATATGCCTTTGTAAGTAAACATAAATCCAATTCTCAAAAAAAATCTGAGTTATAGCTAAATATAATCTTGCTTTTCCACCATCAGATGTTTGACATCTGCACTGATTTTATACTAACAAACTGAATATTTCTTGGAAAATTCCCACCTAAGAAAGCAATACATTTTAGGAGATTTAAAATTTCTAGTTTTTAGGAGAATAAAACAGATTATCTATGATTATTTTCTGTTTTCTGACCATTCACTCTGCTCTTTCAACTTTGCCTTTGAGTTGTCTTTTTTCCCTCTGTGTATTAATTCTAGGTACCACTTTGATAATTGTATCAGTTTTTACTTCAGTCTCACTTCTGAAATAGGCAGTACATCTTTGGTAATCAACTTTGGCAATCCAGGAAATTAGCTCACTGATCAGTACACAAAACAAGTAAACAAGGGACTCTGCACACTTTCCTACTCCAAATAATACTGTCTGTGTTTTCCATCAGAAATTATTCTTATATATGAAGCTCAATGTCAAATGAGAAAAAAAGGGAAAGGAACAACAAATTTATGCTCAAAACTCCCTCTATGCCCCTGAATAAAATATATTTCTTTGGGCACTTTTATTTTTTTTTCTGTCTTGCCCTTAACTACTCTTTCAGTTAAACTAGTTATCTATTATCTTTCACGGGTTAATTTGTTCTAGTTCCTTATTATATTTTTTCCTGAATACTCTCAATACTTACTGAACTTCTGTGTGAATAGTCCTTAAAAATATAGAAACTATGTTTTTGTTGTTTTAATATTTTTGACATCTGAAATACACTCTATAATTGATTAGAATATTTTATTTGCTAGATTTTATTTTTCTCCAAGACTGTACATTGTATTGTTTTATTACCTGAGCATTCTTAGCTTTCTTCTGGAATGGTCTTTTTTATTTTAGACCCTACCTTATAGGATGACATTTTTTCTATCTATCTCTATCATATCGCAGTGCCATTTTTATCTCTCCTCTGTAATCTGGCCAGAATCAGGTTAGGTAGTTCATTCTGGTCCTACATTTCTCTTTTTTTGTATAGTACCTGGAGCTGAGAAGAAAGAAAGGTGAGGAGAAGAAGAGGAGGAGGAGGGAGAGGGAAAAGGAGAGAGAAGAGAGAAAGAGGAAGAGAGAAAGAAAGACAAGAGAGAGATTGATTACTGGTGGCATTTGATTTCTCTTTTCCTTTTTAATGAAATATGTGACAGAAAATATTATATAAATTCAAAGTATAATAGCTATCAATTTGATAATGTATATATTGTAATATGATTACCATTGTAGCAATAGTTAGAACTTTTATCAGATATTGTTTAAAGGTATGAATTTGCAACTAGAGATCTAATATACAGTGTAGTGAATATAGACAACAGTGTATTGCATTGAAATCATACAACCTACTAAGAGTAGATCTTATTCTAGTCACAGAATAATAAATGATAATTATGAGTTCTGTTTTTCCTTTTCTCCAATCCTCTCACGGACCCTGCTCTCTAGTCCCCGGTTTGATAACTCAACCTTTACTTTCATCATGTAAGATACTAACGGGTAATTCTGATGAATTTGCCTTTTTACATAGGATATATGTAGAGTCCTGACTAATACACACTATTAGTAAGGGATGTGTTTTATAATCAATGTTTTTATTTAATTGAATAAATCTGTATTTTTTCCCTTTTACTTAAAGTTTGGGGAAGCTTTGTCTGCAGCAGCATTTATTGGTCAACTAGGATGCAGAAATTACTGTTCTAATTCAGATAAGAACTATTTTAAATTTCATGTGTAACTATCCCTGTCTGTTAATCTTATTTCACCTGAGTTGTAACTTTTTGAGTTCAGGAACCAGCATACAGTATCGCCAATATTATAATTTATTTATCTCAGCCTCAAAGTTTAGGAAATTTCCAGTGGTAGGTAATATGAGTAATGAGAGTGTGGTGTAATTGTAATTGATTAGATGATTTTTGAAAATAAGGAAGATTTCCTGTATTGAGTTCATTAATCTCCAACCTGATCATTTTTAGTCTAGCCGCGGTCAATCAAAATTCTAATTACACTATAGCAATAGGCTATGTAACTGATAATAAAGTACACCACCATTACTAAACCAATCTCTTTAAACAGATGCCAACTCTCTTTATAGTAATTTCCTTAGAACTTGACTTGATATTAAATAAAGTTAATATAGATAGGACATTTGTTTCTATTTAAAGCTTTTTTTTACAGTCAACTAGAGGTTAAGATTTTCCTTTAGTATTTCATATTTACCTTATCAGAACCATCATAATTATAAAGTCTTCCATTATTTAATCTTAGATGTCTTTTGCAGTGGAGGAGTTACCTTCATGAGTCTCCTTAGGTCTCAGTATAGTATTTTAGGTGGACGGAATTCTAGTTTCTGGAATCCTCAGACAAGTCTGCTTTATCACTCCCTTGTTGCAAAGGAGATACATGAATAAAAGAGAAAGCCAGGAAAATTACCAAAATTGTTTACTGAATATTTGACTTCAAAACTTTGTGTAATAAACTGGTTTTTCTTTTAATTCTAAACCTTAATCGTATGTGAAATATGAAATCATATTATCAAATGTGAGATCAGGGTCTCTACTCTCAGACCCTGGTCTCACTTTTGATTATAGTGAGAAGGGCCAACTGGAAATGAATTCAAGGAACAATGCACCAAGTGAAAGAAAGTGAATTTGTACCTAAAGTCTTGTGAAGAACTGGTCTGTCACTTTATATCTTCTCTTGATTGTAGCATGGAATAGTTCAGGGAGTAGAAATGCTTTCTTCAGGCAAAAGTTGCTGTAAAGGATCTTCCAAAGGTAAGCATTATTTTACCATGTTACCTGTATGGTTTGTGGGATTGCAGATCAATAAGGAAGCCCAAACTCAACCAATTAAATACCACTGCCACCAGCAATGACCGCAACAGCAGCAAAAATGAATTCCTTATATGGTTCTGTTACTGGGCAAAAGATCTAAAAATTGTCACCAGGTTAAGACCTCCCTTGTGGTTCTGAGTCTGGCTGCCTGCCAACAAAAATGCAAGCAAAAGGGCCTTGGGTGCAGGAAAAATAGAAGCAATTTATTCTAATCATCAGGGTACAGAGAGAGGGAGAACTAGCAATGTAGAAAAAGGGAGAAGGTTCTAGTTGCTGACTAATTGTGAGGCAGAGTCGCATTCGCAGGAGCTATCAGGTTGTGACAAAGTCTACAGTATCTGGAACTGGGGCCTGTGACATCGTGGAGCAAAGTCTCCTCCTGTCCTGCCATCACTGGGGCATCAGGGAGAGTAGAGGCCTGCCATGGCTGAGGTTAGGGGCTACCTCTCCCTGTGGGTGAGTGGAGGGGTCAAAGGCTTGCTACCCAGTTACAAGCTCTGACAAAAGACTGAACCCATATGCATCACTCCCTATTAAAGGCTCCCTACAAATGGGTTCAGAGTGCTTCCCCTTCCCCAACAGCTCCTTTGCTTCGTATACCAGAGAGGGACTTCAGACCATCATATTGCCCAAGCATTGGCTGTCCAGCTTGGGCAGTGTCAGGGAGCCAGTGGCAGAGTTTGGCCTCTCAGTGTATCAAGCCTCTCCCACAGTTTTAATTGTTGAGTGAAACCCCTTTCACATATTTCCATGGCCCAATTTATGCTTATTTGGCTCTTAGCTGTATTACATTCATCTTCATGGACAAAATAAATAGCCATTGTGTAAGGGAATTATAAGAAGATTTAATTGTTTTAGCTTTTCTGAGTATTAATGACCAAAACTATACAAAGATTTCCAAGCATGAACACATATTGGCTATGTACAATGCTTATATTAATAAATTTTTCTCTAACAACCTTCTTTATAATGGTCAGCATTGCTGATTTTCTGCCTGCAGGCATCTAATCAACACTTATACCCTGATGGTTTTAATCAATCATCCACACTTTTACAGTGTAGTTCTGTTTTGTCCTTTCCTGGAACTCAATTCATTGAGTTGATCTTGGAATAAGTTTATGAAGTATTATGAAAAGATTAAAAGTCAATCACTATTTTCAACCCACTCAGGATTTTTTACATTAACCTGTCCCCATTATTTTGATTTTGAGTACCTGAAAAGTTTAATATTTAGGAGAATTAGAAATCTTTATAAAACTACAGTAAAACTGCTTCAAGGATCATCCCCAGGGAACCCTATTGTTTCCCTGGAAGGACTTTCATTTATCTTTCTTCTGCTTCCTCTTACTATATCAGGATATAATTTCTTTTTGAAAAATATTATTCGATATTAGAAATAAAATACACAATTGAATATATTATAAATACTGGTTTGTCTTTATTTGCATTCCTATTTTCCCTATATCAAGATTAATTTTGAGATCCCCTACAGTCCTTGAGCCCCCATGAAAAACACACACACACACACTATATGTAGGTTTAGTTGGTACATTGCTGTTTGTCAGCTTGCCCATATTGATATGGGTTCATTTTCAGCATCATCCTCAGATGCTTTTGTTTGTGTACAGCTACAGAAGGCATACTTTATTCTTCTAACACCATGTTTGTTTTGAACAGCAGGGGTCACATTTCATCCCTGAGTTCCTTTGTCACTATTGCATGAATTCAATATGAGCTCAGTGATGATCTTACATATAATGTCAGTTGTCCTCAGTTGCACTATGCCATTGTCTCAAACAATGCCATTGAAGCAGAGGGATGATGCTATTATTTAGGAAGATTTGCTTATTTGTCTCTCTACATTTCATATCACAATTGCAATGGGGAATAAATATTTCTGTAAAATATACATTTAAATCTAATTCTTATTTTGCTTGCAATTACCGCCTCTTTTAATATGTAATAGTAATAATTTCAGTGAGTTGAAATGTATACCTATAGATCATTTCACATTTGCTTTCATTCTTTCAGAAAAGGCATAATAATAAAATTCTACCAAAAATATCCTGAAAGGACATCACTGAATGGGCAGTACACAGATATTATTGTTCTTTAAGATTTTTTGATACTAAAAATGTTTCTGTAAGAGTGGCACTATCATGGCTAGTAACATAGCTATACACATTGTAATAAAGCATTATTTGTCTAAAGTTTTTTAAAAAAAAACATGATTATAATTAAAATTTTGTAAATTAAGTTTTCTAGATTATTTTACTTTTATAACACCACTGGGTCAGTCACCTATATCTGTTTTATCTTAGTTGAGTTTCTGTCTCAGTCTCTGTTTTTGTCTTGTCTATCACTCTATGTGTCTCCAGTTCACCTAGATCTGTACTGAGTATTGTAGATACAAAATCTATATAAAAAAATTGTCATGATTGAAAATCTGTTTACTTTCTGGTAAACAGAAAATCTGTTTACTTTCTTAACCTTGTCCTGTATTGCCAGAGTAGAAAATAGTTTCCAAAGTGATCTGAGCTTGTTGAAAAATAGCTTGAAAATAGAAGATGATTTTTATTTTTCAACTATATAAACATCCTTTAGATTTCACATACAAACTCAGAACATTTTGTGCTTTTCTGTATTTACTTTCCTGTTAATGATGTGCATGAATCACTTTTAACAGTATTCAATCCTGATAAAAATATAGTTGTATTCATTATACCAAATGGCAGACATAAATTAGGATATACAGAGAGTATGCTTTTAAAAGAGATTTTGGTTTGGGAAGCAGTTGAAGATCAGTTAATTCTACTGAGGTTTTTTTTTAAGATTTATTTATTTATACACACAGGAACTGGGGTATAAGCCAGAGGTGCATGGTGTGAGAGGATTCAGCAGAGACAGAGTGGGGAGCAAAACAGGCAGATCTATTGAAATACACTGCTGAGAGGAGCAGCGGACAAGGCAGGAGAGTTCTGCTGCACCACGTGGGTTAGCTCCCCCGTTGATCTGGGGATCCAAGTCAGGCTGCAGTGACTGGTGACAGCTCAATAGCGCTGTGTCTTTAATCCTTGCACCACCACGGAGGCCCCAATCCTATTGAGTTTTAATGAGGAAACTGTAATATCCACTATCCAGTAGAAGAGACTCCCTGACCTCCACAGCATCCCTCAGAAACCAATGCAGATGCAAGAGAGAATTGTCTTAAGTCATCAAATTTTACTGCGCTCTCACTATAAATGTGGTATCAGTATAGAATTCTGATATTGGGTATGTTTTTCACACTATGTCAAATACTAAGCATTCATATTTCATTATAAAAGCATAGAAAAGATGCTTTTACAAACAGAAAACAAGGATGACTGAAATCTCAGTATTTTCTAAGTTTTAACCAATATTCATAAGATAATAGAAAGGAATTAGAAAAAAAGTTGAAATAGTTTTTTTTGCATATGAAATGGTGATTTACTTAGAAAATTTTACAGCATTAAAGTAAACACTATTAGAACTGCTAAAAGTGTGCAGGAATTGACTATCAAACAACTATCAAAAATCTGGTAATATCTTCAAATATAAGAAATTACCTCTTTAGAAATATAATAAACACAATATTGTATTACAACAGCAACCTAATCAAATATAAAATATATTTATAATTAGGCCCTCCCTCATGGCACAGGGGTTACAATGCAGCACTATGAAGCTGTCTGCAGCCACTGTAGCACAAGTTCAATCCCTGGCCAGGGAACTGACCTACATGGTGCAGCAGACCTCTCCTGTCTCATCCATTGCTTTCCTCACAGTGTGTTTTAGTAGATCTGCCTATTCTGCTCCCAACTCTGTATCTGGTGAATGCTCCCCACCCCCACTTCTGGCCTGTACCCCAGTTCTTGTATGCATAAATAAAATAAATCTTTAAAAATACATATATTTATAATTGGATACTTCCATAATTCATACAATAATTAAGACAACTGAGAAAATCATCAACCAACAGAATATGACCAACATTTACAGAACATCTGTATAACCACAGCAGAATTCAATTTTTTAAACAATTGCACACAGAACATATACCAAGAAAAAAATAAGACTCATGTGTCATACCCATATATAATATATAATACTCTTTAAACTCATGAATGTGCTATTTAATACTGCCAAGTGCAATGATTATATTGTTAAGAAAAATGAGGTTTAGAAAAATTGAAGTGACTAGTCCAAGGTTGCATAGTTGATCTGTGGCAGAAGCAAGACTAGAATACAGGTGGCTGGAAATTTTTTAATTAATAAACTGGGAAATATCACAATAAGAATTACACTCTCACTTTCTTTTTCTGTGTACTGTTGAAAATCTTTTCACTTTATTTTTTAAATAGAAGTAAGATTCCAGGGTTTATGTAGTAGAATGTTTCGTAGAAATGAAGGGAGAAGTTGTTTATAATCATGCTGTTCTCATTGAAGCAAAAACACTTTTCATCTTAGCTCTTTTCACTTAAGGATTTTAAAATTAGGTATTCTTTTATTACATTCTTTTTTTTTAAAAAGATTTATTCATTTATGCATACAAGAGCTGGGATACAGGCCAGAGTCTCCGGAGGTGAGAGGCTTCACCAGAGACAGAGCGGGGAGCAGAACAGGCAAACTGACCCAAACAGACTGCTTAGGGGAGCAGCGGGCAAGGCAGGAGAGGTCCGCTAAGCCATGTGGGTCCCCATCTTGGTCAGAGGCAGGGATCGAATTCATGCTGCAGTGGCTGAGGTTTGCTTCATGGTGTGTTGCTTAACCCACTGCGCCACTAGGGAGGTCCTCTTTTATTACATTTCTTTTTAAAAGAGAAGCTAGAATACAAAACTGAAGAATGCCCTGTAGTATTGTGGAAGTAGAAATTTACTTCATATTGAAGTAACTGATTTTTTTCTGTAATTTTTTGTTGTTAATTTTACCACTTATTATGATTATTATTAATTAGGGGTACAAAAATTCACAAACTAAAGTTAAAACTATATAAAAAATTTAGATGTTCTAGATTATTTTATTTATTTTTTTAAATATTTATTTATGCATACAAGAACTGGGGTACAGGCCAGAAGTGTAGGGGATGAGAGGAGTCACCAGAGACAGAGTATGGAGCAGAAAAGGCAGACTCACAGAAATACACTGCTGAGGGGAGCAGTGGGTAAGGCAGGAGAGGTCTGCTGCACCATGTGGGTCACCTCCCTGGCCAGGGATTGAGCTCATGCTGCAGTTGCTGTGAATGCTTCATAATGCAGTGGTTAACCTCTTGTACCACCAGGGAGGCCCCTAGATAATTATTTTAATAATCTAAATCCAAATATATTACCCAATTTCAAGCAACTAACGTCAATATACTTTTGTATTAGATTTTGTTCTCTATTGATCAAAAAAATTAGTACCTCTTTTCCATTTTACTTAGATACCTACTGAGTTTCCAACTACCAAAATTTTAATACCACACTGGAAACCATATAACCGTGAATTCCCAGACTTTTGGGGTGGGGGTGGGGGCAGAAGTAGCAACAGAGATGAATTGATAAGCACCTAAATTACAAGGTTTTTGCTTTGGAAAGGACATCAGTTTGCAGGAAGTTCTAGAATAGGTTAGATTTGTAGCTCATTTATATTGCTCTCTTGTAATGTAAGATTTTTTTACCATTAGAATCATTACTCAGTTCATGCTCCTGAACTCCCTATATGTTTTCACAGTGGAGGGTTGCCCTCAGGCTGATGGCTACTATTTTGCTTGTGCCTATGAAAACAAAATGCCTAGAAATCGCTGTCCTCCTCAGTCATTGATGATGCAGACCACAACCTTCTTATCCCCATTGGTATTGCCTGCCTGTGACATGAAGTCTCAGTGACTTTTCATGGAACTTTCTCTGAGATTGCAATCTTCCTCAGTCCCTCTCCTTTGCAGGATGATGACTACTCTGGCATGCTAATGATTCTTCCTGGTAAATCACTTATGTAAGTCTTTGTCTCAGAGTCTCTTTCTTAGGAATCTAGAACTAGTGAAGGACAGATAGCAAAGATAAATGTAGCATGAGTTAGACTAGAGGGTGAAAAGTTTGGAACAAGGAAAAAGATACTAGAGGAGGTGAGGGTGCTTCTAGGAGGTAAACCTCCATTTATAGGGGGAAAGATTTGGGAAGTTTTGCTATAGTTTATTAGTAGAATCTTGATATTTTAGACTGAGTTCCCTGAAAAGGAACTTTGAGACATACTTTTGCATGTGGAGCTATTGGGAATGCTTTTGGGAGATAACATTTTGTTTTTCCTGAACTGGCATTTCTTCTGAACTCAGTCCTTTAATATAATCTATACCCTGTCTTTGTATAGGTTAGAACTGATAGAAGTGAGTTTCAAATATTTTTTTGTAGTCAGCAGATGCTGAAAAAAAAAAAAAGGAAATAAAACAGATGTCGGAGCGAAATAAAACTTATACAGAACATACATATTAGCCACAAAGGAGGACTTTCTAAATATTGCCTATAAATCTTGAAATATAGAAGATAATAGAATAATACTAAGAAGATATGTGGCTTAGTCAATGTATAAACATAAATATATATTTAGCTAACTCTGGTTTGTCTTGGTGGTTGATGCCTGAGGAATATTTGTGCATTTAGGAAAGTGAAAACTGCTATTTTGCAATATGATGTTGTCACTCGATCCTGGTTGGTTAGCCCATGTTCCTAAAAGGGTCAAACACAGTAGCTTATCTTTAGTCATCATTGATTGGTCCATGGTTAAGCATCTAGTCAAATGTGACTATTTGAATTTTCTGCCAAATATTTGAGATTTGTGGTGAAAGATTTATTATGTATGACTGATGAAAACCTTTGAGCTACTGTGTCTTTGTTTTCTACAATGTGGACTATGGAGAAGAATCCAACTTGAGACTGTATTTTATGTGTGAAACTCACACAAAGGAAGAAACAGAGGAGACAAAGATGGTATCTCTGTGGGGTTCCGTTCCCTGGTTCCATTTAATTCCAAGATCAAAATGTAAACCTGCCCTTGAAAGGACTTGACTTTGAACTCATCTTTGGGTTCTCTATCTTATTCCTTCTAGAGATGAAATGACTTTATTTAAAGTAAGTCCTTGCAAATTTGGGAAAGATAATATAATATATACTTGAAATGCCCTCACTCAGTGCTAGATTTGAATTATTATAAGAAGAATGGTTTTACAAGGAAGAGAAGAAATTTACCCTAGATTAATTATCCAAATGAGATGATATTATAACTGCTGCTCCAAATATCATTTTAATGAATTTTTTAAAAAGACTATAAAGACACAAAAACCAAAAATGAGGAGACACGGATAGACTGGGGACAGTTGGTGGGGAAGGGAGGGGAAGGGCTGAGGGAAAATGGGAGCATGAGGGACTCAGGTGATGGTGCACTGGTGAGATGGTGATGGGGAATACATGGGGATTACAATTGATGGCAAGTATATGTAAATTTAAAAAAATTATATTAATAAAAAAAGACTATACAAAGAGCAATGCAATTACTGTGTATTTATACAATCAAAAAGACAATAAGTATGACTTGTCAGTATTGATTAGAAGGTTTAGTGAGTTTTCTATAGACAAAAGCCAATATTCAAAATCAATTTAATTCATAAGAATGAGCTAATAAAAGTAATAAAATGAAAATTAGATATCTTTTTCAATGTATCAAATAATTAGGTGGACACAAGAAAATTATAAAATTTAACTGAAAGGTATTAAGGCCACTTAAATAGACATACTGTGTTGATATACTTAGTCTCAATATTAACAATGTGAAAATTTTCCGACTCAGTATAATTCTAATGAAGATATAGTTTGGTTTTGGCAAATCAGTGATAAAGAAATAACAGAAGAAAGACTTGCATAAGTTGTTTCATTAAACTGAAAGTAGATATTTCATAATTTATTATCATATATGAGACTAAATGCATATATAAGCATATTGAAATATTGTATTTATCTTATACATTATTTTTATATTTAACATATTTAAATATAGGTTTATTGTATTTTATTTAAATAAAATAAATTAAAATTTATCCAATTTTATGTATATCATACTTTTTATGCATTAAAGTTGATTAAATATGTATTTTTGAAAAACAGATTTATTATTTGTGACTGCCTTGTATTTGGTCACAAAGCAGGAAAATAAAGTTTTTTTTTTTTTTAAGAGCAGTGTTGTTCCAATTTACTTTTTCTGGCTGAGTATTTTTTGGGTTGAAATGCTCTGATTAATACTCTTGCTAGAATATGGGTTATATTTCCTTCCTCCTGAATGATTTTCTCTGACCTTCCCAGAGCTGTGTTTTCTCTCTGCCAAGACCTCCTCTCAACTGTCAGAACCACTCCATGTGATGACTAGGTAGTGCCTGGCTCTTTTGTGGTGGGTGGGGTCTCTCCCATGAGGCTGTCACAGACCTTTTCTTTTGCCAACTCCTTTGGCTCATCATCCACTTATTTTCTAGTATTTCACCATTCCTCTTCCTTTTTCTCATTAAAGGTTTTTTCTTCTGTTGTTTTATTTTTACCTTTGGGTTACATAATGAACCTGAATCCCAACCTCTGCCCTTTGGATCTCAAACTGGATATCATCTTATGTGAGTTATACAAGGTTGGGGAACTTGGCTGCCATCTCTGTTTTCTTGGTCTATCTTATTAGGAGAGGTTTTCCTTTAAGCAAATATGAAATTTATAAACATTTCAATAAAAGTCTCATTCAATCCTTTGTCACTTTTTTTTTCTCTCAAAATTTTATTTAGGAGTTGTTTTTATTTAAACTAGGTTAAATAGCATGCTCGTAAGGTTTTTTAAATTTCTTTCATTCCCCTTTTTCTACATTCTCTAATGCATTTTAGTGTTAATTCTGTGGCTATCATCCCATTCCATTTCAAACTTCTTAAAATAAGGGCTCATTTCTTCACTTTATATCTTTACTGAAAATCAAAATGGAGTGTACAGGGTATAGCAATAACTAATAAGTTGACTGCTCTGAGAAAACAAATACCATGAATGTTAAATTATTTATTTTGTGGAGAAGCAGTAAATCTGAAACAGTAAAGTTACATCTTTCTTTGAGTTTTATATTAGAAATTCATAATTTGTGTTATAGTAATTATAATAATGGTAATAATAGATTTCATTATTGAATTATTTAAATTTTCTAAGCATATAAATATGTTATGTTTTTCTCACAGTAACTTTATGAGGAAAGAATTAGTCCATACAAGAGAGATCAGAAACATAGAAGAGCTGAATTAGTTGTCAAAGCAATCCAACTAGTAAGAAGTGAATTTGTGAATTGAATTGGCATATTTGATGTCAAAGTGTAATATTCATCTCTTAAGTAAAAAAAAAATTATGAAAATTTCTTTAGCATGATTTAGAATATTGTTCACCTTCTCTCTTCTCTCTGCTTTTCCCTAAGATTTCTTAGTCCATGTTGTATAGGTTAGAATAGTATTCTACACACATAAATGCCAGACCAAGCTACTCTTCCTGAATATGTAAAGATCCAAATGTGTTTTTTTAACATATACTAAATTTTCATTAAATGAAAACTGCAATTATAATTAATCCCAATGAATTAGAAATCTTTCATTTTAAATGTCTTTAATTAGGGTGTAGATTTTGAAAAGTTGTGTATGAGATAATGATATGATTAAATAAAATGAATTTTTGTGTTTAAAAATATTATGACTAGTTTTGTTGCACAAATTATATTCCCAAATTTTTGGAAAAATATTGTGCAGTTTTTTAAATGTACTGTCATGAACTTTCTTGCAAACTATGTGTCAGAAGTCTTCTATCCAATTTAGATTTCCCTTTATATGTATTTTCGTGACATGTTTTCTATAAAGAGTTTTGCTTATTTTTCTTTGATTGTTTATCAGAAATACTGACTTTCTTTTTTATCTTATTTTATTGGTCAGTATTCTACTTTCTTATTTTGTATTTGCCTCCGCAACCCTATTTTCCTGGACTTTATCATAATTTTAAAAAGAACCATTTAAACATTCATGAAGACACTGATAAATGAAACTACATTAAAATCTAGAATTTTATTCTAAGTTAAGTGAGACAGAAGGAGAAAGATAAATACCAGATGGTTTCACTTATATGTGGAAACTAGAGAAACTAAACAAAGGATCAGACAAAGACAACTAAGACTGACCCTTGAAAACAGACTTCAGACCTGAAACATTCAGGAGGGGAGGGGCAGGGGAAGGGCAGAGGAGGAAAAGAGGGAAAATAAAGAACAAGGTGTGGGAAAGAGTGAGATGGAATGTGGTGGAGGACTATGGGCACTTTGATGTGGTGACCACACAAAAGGGGAGAAATTCTATAATTGTGAAGCAATAAACAAGGAAATTAAAAAAAATAGAATTATATCCATCTATATGGGGGATGAAGGGAACTACATAGGGGATGAAAATAAACAAAAACTTAGGGAAATATTTTTACAACAAATAGAATTGAAAATCATTATTAACTTTTCTCCTGAAACCATTATAAATTTGACTGTGTGAGACTGACCTTTGCTAGGTAACAAAATAACGTGTTTTAGCAAAAAATAATTATATTTTTAGACACACATTTAAAATGTTAAAAGTGATAACCAATTAAAGTGATAACCAATAATAGCAATTTTACCAGAGATAGAGTTTAAGTCTAACAAGTAAATGTAGCCAGAAATACTTGAAATGTTTAATTGAGAACTATGGGTCACAGGATTGCTTATTATTATTGGTTTAGTCATTGTTTCTTCTCAAAGCACTTTTTTTTTCCCAGAAATCCTGGTAATAACTCAATCTTTTTCCCAAAGTAAGGTACTAAAAAGTCACTACAATATGTATTGGAACTGGTTTTCCTGGGGGTCATAATCTGATTGTGCTCTTTTCATATGTAGTTCATATGGGAGGAAAATTAATTTTTCTTTTACTACCCTGGGTTCCTGGCTGAGACATCACTTTGTAATGAAGCACAAATTAATGGGAGAAAAATAGACAGAATCTAAATATTATAATGAATATTCTTTGTCTACCTAATGTTATTTTTTTTTCCCCTGGAATCATTTTATGCTCTTCATTTCCTTTACTTTTAAATTGTTCCTCTTTTTTTTATCTTTTATTTTTTTTAAGATGTAAACTGTTAGTTTTATACTCTTGTATTCATTTGAAATGAATTGAAATAACCTTTGCTTTTCCTTGAATTCTGGTATCTTACTTTCCTAAGCATTTGTATATCTAATTTATCCTTTTTTTATGCCTTGAATTATTTTATTGATGTATTTCAGTTTTTTAAAATAGAATGTTATTGTCTTTATCTCTTCTATAATTTAGCATTTTAGAGACGCTATTCTGCTCCTTTTGTAATCAAAAGAAGGATCCCAAGGCTGTTAAGTGGTACACACTCTAAATATGGATCCAGCCATCTGCATGTACAAAGATAAAGAAGCAGACTTAACATGAAAGATCTTTAATAAAATTGGCGTGCACACAGAGGAGAGGATGTACTTAATAAAACTCTGAGAATTACCTGTTCCCTCATAGGCAAATGCTCTGACAAACAAGCTCTACCTGAAGCAGGACAACTGAGGCCCAAAAGCTGGCCACAAATCTTAGGCACCTTCTAGTGGGGAACAACAAGAAAGTGATTAGGCAATTTCCAGAAAACTGGGACAGAAGGAAAAACCAAAAATTCAAAATATACCATATGAACCATCATGAAGTCAAGATAACAGCTGCCATTGTCACTGCCAAAATTCAAAAGTCAGGATCAGCTTCTCCTTGGGTCTCTCAATCATGTGTCTCTTCTCCAAGTTTCTCCTGTAAGTATCTCCTCTCTGTGTCTCTTCCAAGTGTCTCTCCATGTGTCTCTACCCCGTCCTCCCTTCCACTCCAAATATATGTCCAACTGACTCCTCAGCTCCCCACTGTTTAGCATGGCATGCTGAGAATTGTAGATCAAAGTGGCTGCATATGAGTAGGGGCAGTGGAAATAGTGCCTGTTCACTGTGCCTCAGTGTTCCCCCTTCTGCAGAGATGCATCTGTAACACTTTCCCTGTTTTTACTTTTAAGGGGTTTGACCACAATAGTTTCTCTTGTTTGTTTTAATGTAAAATTAATTTTGCTTGATTTTTTTGAAGAAGAGGTGTTTGGAGTAGCTTTTCTAATTTCATAGCTCTCGCTTCTGTGTTTTTCTTTTTTCTTTTTAAAGATTTATTTATGCATACAAGAGCCGGGGTACAGGCCAGAGTCCAGGGAGGTGAGAGAATTCACCAGACAGAGCAAGGAGCAGAACAGGCAGACTGACTGAAACACACTGCTGAGGAGAGCAGCAGGCAAGGCAGGAGAGGTCTGTTACACCATGTGGTTCCCCTCCCTTGCAGGTAGAAGGGATCGAACTTGTGCTGTAGTGGCTGCGGTTTGCCTCGTAGTGTGTTGCTTAACCCACTGCACCACCAGGGAGGCCCCCTGTGTTTTTCTTGTTGTGTTAAAATTCATTGACTGAGTTCTGACTCTTTGGCTGTCTCCGCTTTATCTGGTCTTTTTCTTTGTTCTACATTGCATCTATCCTGATCAATTTTGATTCCACTCTGAGATAGTTCCTTGGTGTGAGGTCCCATACTAGAAGGAGATCTTTTCAGGTTAGTTAACTAAGTCCACAAAAGCTTGCCTGCACCCCCTATGGTGGAGACTGGAACTTATCTGCTACCGGAAAGGGCCAAACCTCTCCCTGTGTCTCCTACTGTTCTTCCATTATCAGGCCTACCATACTTTCTAACAAATATCTGTAGTTATTTTTGTGTTTTCTTTTTTTTTCTATTTTCAGGTTTATAGATGACTTATTCTCTCTGCCTGTTCCCATACAAACATTGAAATCATGCAGTTCTTGTGACTACTGTTACCATTCGAATATCTCTATTTTTTGGCATTCATATGTATTCCAGGTCTCCCCATAAGTGCCCATAAATTTTTGCTTTTGTGTGTGTCACTATTTCTATTTTTATATTGGGATTTGTAGAGATTCAGGAAACCTTATACCATTATTATCTTCCCAGAATCCTCTTGATTTATTCTGAATCACATATTCAATTAATAGGGGAACAAGAACCAATTTAATTATACCTGTATGTAGAATCTAAATGGATATAAATTCTAGAGTAAATTAGACAAAATAAGAGATTTTTCCTTGAACTAAGGAATGGGATAAGGGCCTGGGACATCAAGGAAAAAAAAAGAGTGATGGTTATTACAAAACCAGATGCTCTATAAGTACACGTTTGCCCTGCCATAAATGTGTTTTTGATAGGACAGTTATTTCTGGAGGTAATCCCAAATCTGTGTGATAACACAAGTCTTCATTTTTCTTGGTAGTTTGTGGTAATAGAAATAATGTCTCTTGACCTTGTATGTCTTTAAGACCTTAATTGACTTTAGCTAAAAATAATCCACATACCAAGGTGAAAGATTTTGGAAGCCTTGTTCTGGACATCTTGGGTGGCCTGTTTTTCTCACATATTTATCATTTAAGGGTTTACTTTTGGGGAAATTTGACATAATTCCATCATTATTGTTTTCTCTCCTTCTTGTAAGCTTTATTTATATTGTTATTAAATCTAGAATCTTCATTTAGGTATGTCCAACTATGTTAAGCACCACAAAATATTGTGGGAATTAACACTGACACAAATGTAAGTTACCTTCCATTGAAGGGATATATATTGAAATAATATGTGATATAATATAGTAAAATAATGTAAGTTCATTCAAATAATGTAGTAAAATATAGTATAAACAAGTAACAGAAGTATTATCTTCAGGTAGTGGTAAAAGTAAATAGGAAGATGTGAGAAAGAATATGTAAAATTAGCTGGAGAAGAATCCCTGAAAATTAGCCATCCTTTCAGTGTGCTAGAGAAAGGATACCAGGTGGGGATGGCAGCAAGTACACCTGGCCAGAAAGGAAACTGTAATTCAAAGAACAGAAGAATGATAAGGATGACTAGAGCTCAGGGAAAGAAGCCTAATCAGATGTAGTTTGAGAGGCAGGAGCTAGCTCATGCACAGTGTTGAAACGTGGTAAGACAATTTAGTTCTGATAGCTAGAAACTTATTAGAAAGGAATAATTGACAGTAGGTCAAAAGCATGAATCCTATCTTCTCCATGTATCCATTCTATAACTTTGGGCCAATTACTTCATTATCCTGTTTTTGTTTTCTTCCTCTTTTAAACAGGGAAAATGGCAATAACTTTTTTCCCTTTTGTTCATTGAGGAGACTGACTAAACAAGTAACATAAAGCTCACTGAAATTTGCCTGGCATGAAATAACACATCAACGTGTGATGGCTATTACTAATTTCAGAGGGCTTTGCATAAGAAATTGGTATATTGAATACACTGATTACACTGTGTCTGCTCAACCAAGAATACATTGAATAAGTAGAGAGCAAGTGGGAGCAGGGAAGCTAGTTAAGTACTTCAGAGGATAGAGTGAAATGAATTCAGAGTCCTATTTTCAAATTAGTAAATTTAAGAGGAAAATTATATGGTATAAAAATACTAAATGAGTAATTTTTCTGAAACTCAAAGATGGAGCTACATGCTATGTATTTATTATACATTTTGTCAGGGAAGAGGAGTTGGACCTGTGGTATAAGATCTTTAATTTTTGTTTTTGCTGGATAACTTAGTCAAGACACAATCTTAATTTATTCAAGGAGACATGGGTCTCGATTTAAAATGGCACAAACCTGCTATATCTACATAGAGTTCATGCAATACTTCTTTCTTTTTCTTGGGAATCCTTACACTATTAGATCTGAGGTCGTGTATGCTTCTTAAGAGATCTATGAAGGGCTGGACAACACAAAGCAGATGTAGGGAAAAGTTAGTTTTCCATGAAGTGAGCACTGACTAATGGGAATCAAGTTATAAAAACTACCTCTGTAGATGAATTTTTCCTTTCATCTTGCCAATGAACCACTGCAAGGAGAAATTTCTTCTCCAAATCTCTTTAAGAATTTCTATGTGTCTGGCATTTAAAGACATTATTCTGAGTGTCTTGCTGTCTGTACTTATAGCTTGTGATGAATTGGTGACCAGTACTATACATTTTTATGACAAATTACTTAAAATATTATATTAACTTATTTCCATTTATCCTCATTCTGGGTTTAAGTATAAAATCTTACTTTTAAACTTACCTTACTCTGAATTCTATAGGACCTGAATTAAAACAAAAACCCTGAAAAATGAATTTACTGTAAACACCCAACATAAATTCATGTATATTGTAGTTACTAACTATAAAGTCTTAGGACTTTTTAGTTAGATAATTAATTTTCACCTTTTGTCATTGTTTCAATGTTTTTATAATTTTTCTTTGCAGTTGGTTTTGCACATTTCCAACAACAAATCATGGGTAGAGTTATATTCTTTACTGAAAGACAAAAAATATGTGTAGTTTTCTGCACAATGACTTAGAAGTCATTGATTTCCAATGCCAGAGTCTAATAATTCATGGGAGCTACAAAATTCATGGGAGCATTTTATCACTCATTCCTCATTTATTTGCTGGAATAGTCTTAAAATTTTTTAAATTATATTTATTTTTTTCTTACAACGTTTGCTTTCTTTTCTAACTGTAGTCCCAATAGAATTCCCACCACCAATTCACCTGTGCACTGTCACCATAGTCCCTTATGCTCTTCCCACCCCTGCCTTAGTCCCAATCCCTCCCTTTTCCCTGCAGAATGTCTCTGTTTTCTAGTTGTCTGGCCTTTTTTTTCCTGTTGTTGTTGATCCCCTATATGCCTCCTCTAAGTGAGACTATCTGATATTTTTCTTTTACCGTCTGACTTTTTGCTGAGTATAATCCCTTAAAGCTCCATCCATGCTTCTGTAGATGGCTCTAGTTTGTCTTTTTTGATACCTAAATAATATGCCATTGTGTATATAAACTACATCTTCTTGACCCAGTCATCTATTTTTGGGCATTTGGGTTTATTCCAAACCTTACCTATTATAAATAATGCTATTTGCAGGAATATTCATGAGGTGAAATTTCTTCTCATCATCATTTGTTTACCCAGTAGTATAGTTCATATATGAAAGAAACAATATTTGTTTTTTAACTTTATTTACTAATTCCTGAAATAAATCACTCTCTACTATCATTCAGAGTTGAGTAATTAGTTCATTTGTTTTTAAAGTTATGATGAAATCAAAGAGCTGAGCATATTTGGTATGCTCTGTACTGTTGCTATATTTACCATACTGATTCTCAATTTATTCTCTCGTGACCAGTGAAAATTCCTTTAAACAGACGCCTCCATTTTTACAGCATGTTCCTATCTTAATTGTAGTGGTTTTTTTTCTGATTAGGTTCTAGGGTTCAGAGGAGTCATCTTTTAACCTTTCATGGACACCTTTTACTCATCTAATAAAAATCCTTCCCTGATTTAGCGGTCATTCTCAAATGATCTGGTTGAGCTATGAATAAAAGATGGTATACTGTTTATTTTTAATTTTTAGGCATATAATATGTTAACTGAGAAGTAATCAGATTGGAATATAGCTTAGAAAGTATTTATTTGAGAATAAAGTTCATTCTGGTCTACAATTCATGGGGCAGGCCCAGAGTGTGTTCCAGTGGGGATAGAGCATAGAGGAACAAGCAGGTGAGTGGTATAATGTTGGAAGCCTGCTGCCCTCTAGGGAGCTGAAGTTCTCTGAGAGTACCTGTTTACTCTGCACATGGAGTTTTAGGAAAGTTCTGCTAGCAGAACTTCCCAGAAATGACTCCTGTTCTATGAGGACATACTGGCTTATGCTCACATTCCCTACTAACTAGAAAAACTAGTTCCAGCAGTAACGTATCAATTTGTATAAGCATAAACACAATTATGTGCTATTTTCTTGTTCTTTTGTTCATATCTTTAATAAAAGCTTGGGCTGGGAGAGTGAAAAGCAGAACTGCTCTTGATGCCACTCTCTGCAGCCTCCTCCTGCTGTAAATTCATTTAGAGTCCAAGTCTTCATGAATAGCAGAGAACTTCATTGGCTGTCCATGGTACCATAACTATGCATAGGTCATTTGTTTCAAATTTTGGGTGGTTTGACAGGATTCTTCAGGCAGACTGTTGAAATGTAGGATTTTATAACAATCAGATGATAGCTTTTTCTTTCCTAATCATTGATAATGAAAAGAGAGTGTTGATATTGTTCCATAGTTGCTAATCAAGTGTTGAGTCAGGCCACTGAATCAGATTGCTTACTTTTTAACTAGAAGTCTCGTCATTGCAGTTAAAGGCAAGATGGAGTCTGACTCAAAATAGTACCACAAAGACAATCTATTACTTCCTCATTTATGAACATAACACCACACAGATCTTGTATTACTGCTGTTAGTTGTTATACACTTTAGGTTTCTGGGAATAACTTGTCACTTAGAGGGCTGTAGATGATATGTGAGGGTAATTTTTTTCATAGGAAGGGATTTTGAGAAATTACAAACTCTGCTGTTGCTGTCAACTGCCATCATCTCTCAAACATATTTTTGTAAGTCATTTGTGTGTTGATTTTACCTGTTCTTCAAGCGTGACTGAATTTTAAGATGAGAGTAGTTTTGTGTCTAGTTGAAAGATTGTTATATAACATTGATACTTTTGCAGTATTTATCTAGTAGCTGGATCTTATCATCTAGAAAGGCATGAAATATTATCTATCATTCTGAAACTGAATGGAATTTCTATTTATAAATAAACTATTTAACTTTTACAATTTTAATAGCATATATGTGACCTCAATTTAGGACCTTTCCTTTTTCCCCAAGTTTGTTTCTGAGTCTCATAGGAGATTATATGGTGGCAAGGCATTGTTTTCTGATGGCAATCAATCAATGATGTAAGTCACTGAGGTATTGTCATTGCCACTGAGTCTCCTCTGAATATAATGTACAAGATGAAGGTTGTTCCTTAATTTCAATCTCAAGCTTTTCTCTTTCACATCTATTTTGAAAATACTTTTACCTATCTTTATGCCAACCTGGACCATTGGGAACAATGGGATTTTCTGAAGTCCTGTCTGCATTTACCCTGCCCCGCTCCCCACTACCAGTTCAGCTCTGTCCATTTCTTTTTGGAGGATTTGATAACTTCCCAAGGATCTTTTTTGTGACTAGAACAATAAATTTCTTTTGCCTCTCAGATTCCTCCAAGTTTTCAGAGCACTTAAGGAGATCAATGTGGGTGAAATAAGGAAATAGTCCAAAATTGGCATGAATGTGTAGGGCTCATATGTTCTCAGATCCTGTACTTTCTCATATGTGGTAAGTTTTGTTTTGCTTCTTTATTGTGTTTGTGTACTTTCAATGTGCCAGACTGTTCTCTGTACATCTTATTTATTAAATCTCCAAAAAGAATTTATTTCAAAGGATCAAATGTGTAAAGTTACAAGTAATGCTAGAGTTAGAATTCAAATCTAAATATAACTGATTGCAAAGTCTATTAACCTCATGTACTCAATGTGTGAGATGCTATATTTACTAGGTATATGTTAAGTGTATGTAAAGTGCTTATTAGCTCATAAATTTTGGAGCTCCTTGTTGTCTGTTGGCAGCATCTCTACTAGACCATAAATTGGGTCTAAGGGATGAGAGACAATGCTTATATGTTATAAATATTTTATTTTAAGGAAGTGATGCTTAGCTTGAAAAAATGAAATATTTACATGTTTTCCCTGAAATGATGTTTCACATAAAGTTGTGGGGCTAATGTATCAAAAGGAATGTTCTCAGATTATGTATATCTTTTTAATTAAAAGTTTTTAATTAAAAGACAGCTGATTTCTTTTTTAAATCAGTTTTGCCTTAGAAAGGAATGTTTCACAAGGAGCCATCAGAAACCTAGATAAACATACACAGAAGCCATGAAAACAACTACGTAGGACGAACCTGGGTTTAGAAAGGCAAACTATGTGACTGTGATGATTAGATCAGATTTTTTATTAATAAATTAGTAATATACTTTCCAAATCTAGTTGTTTTTAATTTTAGGATTAACATATGTGGTGTGAGTCTTCGGTAATATGGTTGGTTGAGTTCCAAAGCAAACAGGAAAATCAGTTTCATTTTAAGCTAACAACAACTCAATGGCTTGGAGTTGTCATTATCTTATAGTTCAAGAAAAACGTGTCTGTGAAATGTGCCTTCCCTCCCTCTACAGTTTTTCTGTTTTCTCAATCTATGTAGATACAACTTGCAACAGCTAGCCTTTGTGAAATAGCATGTAAATCATTAATGCAGTAAAGCCATATCAATGGACCTGTATAGAATCAGAACCTGAGAGTGAATGGCATCTGGTAGATGATATCATTGCTATACAAGAAAGTAGAGATAATATCAGTTCCAAGGACATTGTTACTTACATAAAAATTTAACCCCTGTATACCTAAATTTGAGCACAGTTTAGCTATGGAGTATACAGCTGAAAAGTGAACAGATGATAATCAGAGTCACAGAGAGAAATGAGTTCATTAAATTATACACGGTTACGTGTCCGCATATTTGCCAGTATCTTAGCAATATAAATTTACTAGTCTGAAAATGTTATCTGTAGGTAAAACCAAGACAATGACATCATTTATATACTAGTTGATGCCAATAATATTGTAGATAAGAATTTTGTATTTACAAAAATGTAGCTAGTTCTAAATGGTAAGAAAGTTGAAATAAATTGACCTTTGATTCAGAGAGTGCTAATCAAACATTTTTTTTCTCTAACCTAAATCATCCATGAAGAGCTCAGGAATATCTTCCATGGAATATTTGTTTTTATAGGGACTGAAGACTGGATAATGTGGGCCTACATATATTGCGTGAGTGTTTAAAACACCTTCCACCCTAGTGTTTCTTCAGCTTCATAGTATCAGCAGTGTGTGATGGTTTTCAACTGCTCTGCATTTCAGGCATCACAGTCATGTCTTGTATTCAAGTATTATTTTTAATTTTTAAAATAGTATTTTCTTTATTTAAAAGACTTATTTTGATTTATTTTATGCATACAATAACTGGGGCATAGCCAGAGGTGAACTGGGGGGTGAGAAGATTCATTGGAGCAGAACAGGCAGATCTACTGAAATACATTGCTGAGAAAAGCAGTAGGCCAGCAAGAGAAGTCTGCTGTGCCATATGTGGGTCAGCTCCCTGGCCGGAATTGAACTCATGCTGCAGTGGCTGGTGGTAGCTTGATAGTGCTGAGACTTTAACCCCTGTGCCATCAGGGAGGCCCCCTCAAGCATTATTTTTTTAAAAAATGCTTATATGTCATGTAAAACAATCTATTAGAAAAAATAAAACTAACCAAAATCATCTTATAATCTGTATTTCAAACAGACCTATTAAGAATGAATGGTGGACCTGCGGAACATAAATTATAAAAGAAGCCATTTTGTATAGCTTCAGAATAACTACAGAGACTAAAATTCCACTATTTGTCTTTAAGATGGCCAACATGTGACATATGCACACTCTTCCCACCTGCTAACCCTATGTTTTTTATTTATAATTTTGCTTTATTAGAAATTATTCTTAAGAAGAAATGGTGTGACAATTATCTAATTTTCCAGAGACTTAGTCTGTTATTTTTCCATATTGAGAGTATCATCATAAGAAAAATTCCCTTCTTTTATTAGTGTAGTCTCTTTGTAGCCCAGTTATTAAAAATAAAATCCCATAACAATTGCTGCTCCAGGATTCACTTTTGGAAATAACAATCCTATAAAAATTGCAAAAGTAAAAACATCTTGTCTATAAATATAAGGTATATATTTTACTGTCTTTCTAAGGAAATTTTTGTTATGGTCAGATATACAGCATAATAATTATAATGGTAATGTTCCTTATAGAATGGAGGAAAGGTAGGGGGTTTTTCAATGATTAGGACAATCACACTTACTGGAAGAAATAATTTTGTAGTAACAAATCTTGATGATCAAATAATGTGATTATTTCTGTATCTCAATGGTTCTTAACTAGGGGTAATTTTGTCCTCACCTTCCCCCCACAAGACATATAGTGGTCTCTGGAGAAGTTTTGGTTGTGAGATTTGGGGGAGTTCTGGTAACATCTGGAAAATAGAGGTGAGGAATGCTGTAAACATTCCACAAAATGTAAGGCAGCTTCTTCCCTGACCCCAAAGAATTACCCACCTCCAAGTCTAGGTGGTGCCAATGCTGAGAAACCCTGTTTATTGGATTTAATTTTCTGAGTTGTACACTATGTTTGTAAGCTACACTGTTTGGAATGCTGTATCTCAGCTGTTCTGAAGAGAAAGCTTTTCTCCAAACATGGAGAAAATTTTAGAGGAGTGGTCCCATAAAACATTCTTTGCTGATAGTTTTCTTGTGTACATGTGGCTAATAATTATTTGAGAGAGAAATAAAAGTCCAAATGATACATGTAAACATAAGATCAAGTAAAAACTAGCTTGTTATGTAATATACAAAGCAATGGAGATTAATGGAGTTTTTGACTTAGTCACAGTCATATATTTAGTGATAGGTCCAGGCTACCTAGTCTGTTGCCCTTTAGACTAACCTGAGATAAAAAATTTCCCTATAATTTATCAATATAATATAAATAAATTTAGCAGTAAATCCTATTGAAACAAATAGGAGATCAAATTGTTAGTTGAGGAAGGGAGAATGGAATCAGTTTTAGAATGGTTACATTCTTTCCAAAATGTATAGATGCTGATTTATAGAAAAAGTACCCTTTGAAAAAACCCTCAGTTCAGAAATATCCAATAAGTGATTGTTCTCCAAAAGGATCTAAACTTGAAATGTTAAATATCACAAGAGTTGAAATGCTATTTCTATTTTAGAAGAAGTAATTATGGAAACTCATCGATATTCTCACTCCTTTGATATCAACTTATAATTATTTAGGGCTTGATTATGTTCTGTGTGAAATGTGAATGTCCTTACTTTCCTGATAGTCTGCTGTTTCTCATTTTGTTGGTCATTAGCACCTGCCCTAGAGAGATAGTTCAAAGCAGAGAAAAGAGATGAAGTTCTAGGCAGTCACTGTTTTTACTTGTTGATAATAATCAGAAAAAGAGAAAAGAATATGTAGAAATAAGATTTGATTACCTTCCATTATTTTGATGTGACTGCAAAATAAAGAGAAAACAGAAAATAATGCTTCACACCCTTAACTTGGGTGACACTCAATTGTTAAATAAAATAACCCATTAACTTTTGAGCCCATTAAACATAGTTAAGAACATACATTTACTATTACATTTTAAAAATTATAATTAACACCATTTGTACTATTGTCACAATATTCCTGACATCACACAGATGTTAATAACGTGATGGGTTCAGGGTAGACCACACCAAATTATGACACTTTGGCATATTGATTAATTTGAATTAAAGTTACTTGAAAAATAGCTTGTGCAAAAAGGACATTCTGACCTTCCTCCAAAAGTAGGAAATCAATCTTCCATGTGAAAGGTGCCCTCCCTGCACCAAGAAATAGAGACATTCCTTCCTCTATCCAAAGCAAACGCAGGGCCAAGAAAACTGCGTGAACAGACCCTACTCAGTATCTAACTTACTAGTAACTAAGCCCAAGTTTCACGGATTTATTGTTTCTTCGTCTAATACATACAAAAACTGCCCCTGCTTTGGTCACTCATATCTGTATCTGTACCTCACCTGTATCTGTGAGGTATACGCGCAATTCATTTTTTGTCATATTAATGCCTTGTGTCAATTTAATTATTAAACTAGCCAAAAATTCTTAGAAGAGAGAAAAGAGAAATGTTTCCTTCCCTTTTGTACAGATGAAGAAAATTAAGGTCAGAGTTTTTTTTTTTGAGAGTACATTTTGAAAATCGTCATGAATGCATTGTTACCTGTGAAAAGAAGCCAAACCATTCTCCATTCCAAATGTAAATTATTTTATAAGTTTGCTATGAATCTTTCCAAATGTTATTATGCATTATTATTACACTTTGTAATTTACCACCATTTAAGTGAGTTATGTTACAGATTTGTGGATTGAATTTTAAATTAGATAAAAAATAAAAATTCAGTAAAAAAATGCACTACAAAATAATTCATTTAAGTGTTTGTTAAATTATGAAGTGTAATGACAAAACAAAAAAAATCTGAAGAATTAGAATTTTATTGTCCCCATTGAGACTATTTATATATACTGTTCTCATTTATCTTTTAGTTTCTTTCCAGTTTGTTTTCTCCTGAAGATTATGTAGTTTGTTCTCCTGGATTAGAAAACCATTTTTACCATGTATGTACATATTCCTAAAAATATATTGTTTAGGTGAGAGTGAATGTTTATGTAAAAGTTTTGTTCACAGTATAGAAGACTACTGCAAACTTAATCTTCATATTCAACATTCTGTTTCTATGTTTCATTCATATTACTGTAGTTGTGTTTCATTTTTATTGATTTATATATCAGTGTACTTTACTGATACTATATATATAAACAGTTATATATTCATGAATTTTCCTGTTGAACAATATGTAGGTTGTTAATAATTTTGAGTCATAATAAACTGCCATGTGTATTCGTGTATATCTCTGGTTCGCAAGTGAAAACGTTTATTCAGGGTTCACAATTAAGAGTGCGATGTCTGAGTTCTGGGGCATCTTCAGCTACACAAAATAATGCTGATTTGTTTTCCAAAGCAGGTGTACCTATTTCTAATTCAGTAAGCACTGAATTAAAATTCCCAGCTCTTTACATCCTTGCAGACATTCACAGACTATTCTATTGTAAATCAAGTTACCAGAATCATTATCTTATTATTTTCTACTGATCTTTTTCTCTTGTGACCTGCAGCCACTTCTGGTTGCTGTAGCTTTACAGTATATAATTATAGGCTGTAGGACAAAATCACCTGCATTTTCTTCTTCGAGTCACCTTGATTATATTTTTGTCTTTGCTCTTTTACATACAATTAAGAATTCGCTTGTAATGTTCTTTTTGGAGGGAAATTATTTTACATATAAACATCATTAAGGGAGATTTGATATATTTAAATACTGGGACTGGGCCTCTCTGGTGGCGCAGTGGGTTGAGCGCCACACTGTGAAGCATTCGCTGCACAGCAGCACGAGTTCAATCCCAGGCCAGGGAGGGGTCCTGCATGGCACAGCAGACCTCTCCTGTCTTGCTCTCTGCTCTCCTCAGCAGTGTATTTCAGTCAATCTGCCTGTTCTGCTCCCCACTCTGTCTCTGGTGAGTCCTCTCATCTCCTATGCCTCTGGTCTATACCCCAGCTCTTGTACACATAAATAAATAAATCTTAAAAAAAATACTGGGATTTTCCATCTTTATACATGCCGTATTACCTATGTAATATGATGCCCTTTCTGATTCCTCTTTCCCAAATTAGATTTCAAGATGCAGTGTTCCAAAATATGCATGCAAGTAAAGGTCATTCACTCTCTACTTCAATTCCAAGCATTCTTTTTAATCTCTTTTCTATGAATGACTAATCTAGGTGCCATTATTACCAGCATGATGGTCAGCTAACACCTGTTCCATGCCATGTTATCTATGGAACAGAACACAGGTTATCTTTACAGTAAATTGTTAGTCACAGCAGTAGTGGGGAGAACAGAAGTGGCTAGCTTGGAAAAGAAAGAATGGAGCTAAGGTGTTCTACTTGGCTTAAATAATACCAGAGAAATAAGATTGAGAAAGTAGAACATCTGAAGTAATGACAGAATATAATTTAATACAGGGAGTAACATAATGGTGAAATGTGGAACCTTGCTTTCTTGACGCTGTGTAGAACCACATATTGTTAGTTTCAATAGGAAAAGTAAGATTTAGGAAAAGTGAGAATTAGGAAAGTTAGAATTATGTAGGTGACTAGACTGTATCACACTTTAATATCGTTACATGTGCTTGGCCAACTATCAGGATATGCTTGTCCTAAAACTACAGACATTAGCTTCCAGATGAACCAGCTGATGATTTTGTTAGTATTTGTCAATTTGATTTCTTCGTGCCTTTCACTTTCAAAGCATTGCCTGGGTCTAACCTACTTTATACATTTTACATTTATTAACAATACAAAAAGTAAAACATATTTGCCAAGTTATTGAAGTGATTTCCTTCCCTTCCCACTCCACAGTTTTGAGGACTCAGACATAGAAGATTTTCTATTATTCTTTTCATCAAATCTCAAACAAGGATGATTGAACATTCTGGTTCCCATGAATATCATTCAGAAACACTATCACTACATTGTCTGCACTTATCCCTGAATCTAGTAATTGTCTTTTGAAGACTTATTTTTTATGTGTATAAATGTGAATTCCGAAAGAATCCAACATAGTACTAGCCTCTCACATCAATTATATGACTAGCCTGAATTTTACTGATGAAATTTAGTGTGAAATTTAATATCTTATTTCTCTTTGTTTCATTACCTGATGTTTGGCTTGATGGTTTATATAAGGTCAGTCACACCATGCCAAATTTTCTATTACTGAGATTCTGGAAAGCATAAATAGCCCATTATCTTTTAGTTGAAATATGAATTACAGAACAACAATAACAAAAAACCCAAGTCTATTTTGGCTTCCAGAACACAGCATGAATACTGAATTTTGTTTCAAAAATAGGTGACATATTTACAACATAAAGCAAACTTGTCTCAAGTGTTTCCCAGTGGCAGTAATGAATAGCAGTGCTCAGTAGCTAGCAATACCTCATAACGATAGCAATATTAGAAGCAGTTTAAGTTTACTTTTGCACATATTATTTCTCTATGATGAAATCAGCAACGACATTCTTCTTTGTGATAGTAACAAAAAACGTAAAATGTTAAGCAAGAAAAAGAAAAGCTATTCAATATGCACTAACAGCTTTCTTCTTTCCCTAAATATATAGTTATAAATATGCCCATGTTCAGGAAGTCAGGTTCATGACATGCTAGGAGTTGTAATTCCCTGTACCTGAGATCTCATTTGCATAGAAAAAAGAGCAGAGTCTTTTCACAGCATTATTCACTGGATTGGCGTTTGTTCCTCCTCACTGTTCTCCTGGCATATATAGCCTTTCATTCTATCTGCTTGTCTGGGGCTTGATTATTTGCAAGCTTGGAAGAACACTTTGCACCCTGACAATGCCACTGAACAAAACCGAGGGGTGCCCTGGCACCCCAAACTGTTACAGGGAAAAATCTTCCCATTCTATGGGTACAGACCCACACATGTGCATAGAAACAAAGTAATCAAACTCTTATGCGTCCCCAAATTTTTCTTTATCAGTGAGAGGAGCAAAGGGAATAGAGAGAGGGGGGAGAAAGTATGGGAGAGGAGGATTTCAAAATATGAACTCCCAGTAAACCAAATCAACCATCCCCTCATAAGCCAATGTTCAGTCAGATGGGGCCCAAAGAGGAGGAACCAACCCAGAAGCAGAACTTCCAGGAGAATAAATCAAGGAAATCTCCCAGGAGGAAACACAAGCAAGAGCTTGCAAAGGGTCCAAAGGACAAGGTGAGAAAGAGAAAACCAGAGTTCAGAATGTACTGTCCAAGCTGAGTCTATCATTAAGTCCAGATGCTGGTCACCACAGTCTCTCAAGATGGCAAAATTTATGACTTTCTTACAATTTTCTTTAGCTGTTTTTGTTCAGTAAGTCATGGGCTGGGGTGGGGGGCTTAGAGCTGATACTTATGACTCTCTTACAACAATGTTTTAGGAACAGGATTCAGAAGAAAACTCTGCTTTCCAGGTCATGAAATTTGAATGAAACTCAACTGGCCAAAAGAGGAAAATGATTTATGGCTTACATGTTTCCCACTGAGTTTCTGATTCACATGAGGGGAAATTAATCAATAATATGCAACTGCCTTTCCAGCTTACTGGTTCTTTGGGATTTAATCAAGGTGGATACTTTTCAGACCTGGAGCACCTTGGTATGTTCATTGCTGGCTTTTGAAAGACTTCCTTTGATTGACTAAATTTGAGGCACTTATTCATCTAGTTAACCTTCTCTTTAAGTACAATAGCTGAAGAAATGCAGGTCTTCGATGGAGATGTACAGGAGATTGTTTATTTTTTTTTTCTTATGTCTGCTAATACATTACCCATTCTGTAACCCATGGGTCAAGAAATAATTGACTTTTAAGTATAATTTAAGAAATGCATTTTGTAAGGCTATAGTGATCCCTTTGGTATATAAGGGCAAAGTAAATTAAAAATCTTCTAGAAAGGATTCAACATTCTAGATACCATGAAGATTATTCTTGATTCAGGAAGTCTAGAGATCATCTTTAAAGGGAGTTTGGAAGAAGTTGACTCCAGTCCTCATGGATGACTTTGAGGGGCTCAGAATTTCAGTAGAGAAATAATTGCAGTTGTGGTAGAAATATCAAGAGAACTAGAATTAGTAGTAGAACCTGAATATGTAAATGAATTGCTGCAATTCATGATGAATATTATGCTGCTGTAATCCCCTGAGGTGAAAGTGTTGATGTTATGGTGTGTGTTCGGTAACACAGATTTGAGTCCAGAAGACAAGATGTCACTATAAGATGGAGGGCTATTGCTCTCCTAGGCAAATAGCAATCCTCCCAAACTCTCCATGGCCTTTTATTGAGCATGAGAACAGTTAACGAGCATATGTTACTTGCCACAAGAAGCCTAGCCCAGAAGTGCAAGGTCGCATAGTTGTGTGACAAGCCCACCCGCATGTAATTAGCCACTACTATTATCTAACAACTTTTTTGTTTCCTTCTTATAATCTAGACTGAAAGAGTATATGCCTCGATCCTAAGAGCTGTGTGCAGCTCTTATTAGCATGAGTTGTTTGCAAGTCTCACGAGGATCTCAGCATAACACTCCCTGCTGTCCTTGATCGTTGCTCACAGCCCTTGCAGCCTCTGGCTTCCCCCAACAATAAAACACAAACATAAATTTTTTCTTATGGCTGTGAAAAGAAACTGGTTTCTTATTTATTTATTCTTACAATGTTTTCTTTCTTTTCTGGGTCTAGTCCCCATAGAATTTCCATCACCAATTCACCAGTGCACCATCACCATAGTGCCTTGTGCTCTTCCCGTCCTTGCCTTAATCCCAATCCCTCTCTCTTCCCTGCAGAACATCTCTGTTTTGTAGTTGTCTATTTATTTTTATTTTGTTTTGCTGTGGGTTTTGTTGTTGCTGTTCTTTTTTCCCCCTCAATCCCCTATATTCCTCCTATATGTGAGACTATCTGGTATTTTTCTTTTTCCATCTGACTTATTTTGCTGAGCATAATCCCTTCAAGCTCCACGCATGTTTTTATGAGAGGCTCTAGTTTATCATTTTTTGGTTGCTAAATAATATTCCATTGAGTATATAAACCACAGCTTCTGCTCCAGTTGTCTATTTTTGGGAATTTGTGTTGATTCCAGATCTTACCTATTGTAAACAATGCTGCAATAAACATAAGGGTGCATGCATTCTTTTGAATTAATGTTTTTTGTGTCCTTGGCTAAATCCCTAGAAGTGGGATTACTGGGTCATATTGTAGCTCCATTTTCAGTAGATTAAGTACTTCCATACAGCTTTCCATAGAGGTTGGATCAGTTTGCATTCCCAACAGCAGTGTAGAAGAGTTCCTTTTTCACCACATATTCGCCAACATTTGTAGTTGCTAGTTTTTTTAATATGTGCCATTCTTACTGGCACCAGGTGGTATCTTATTGTGGTTTTGATTTGCATTTCCCTGATTACAAGTAATGCTGAGCATTTTTTCATACTCTTGTTGGTCATTTGCATTTCTTCTTTGGAAAAGTGTATTTTAGCTCTTCTACCCATTTTTTTGACTGGGTTGTTTACTTTGTTTTTGTTGAGCCTCATTAGTTCTTTGTAGATCTTTGTGATCAGTCTCTCATTATTAGTATTGTGTGCAAAAATTTTCTCCCAATCAGTGAGATGTCTCTTTGTTTTGGTTAATGCCTCTTTTGCTGTACAGAAACTGTTTAATTTGATGTAGTCCCAGCTGTTTATCTTTTCCTTTACTTTCTTTGCTTTAGGTGATGTGTCTTTAAAGATGTTACTGAGAAGTATGTCATGTAGTGTTTTAACTGTATTTTCCTTTATATATTTTATGCTTTCAGGTTTTATGTCTAATTCTTTAATCTATTTTGAGTTTGTTTTTTGTGCATGGTGAGAGGCAGTAGTCTAGCTTCATTCTTTTGCACATAGCAGTCCAGTTTTCCCAGCACCATTTATTGAACATACTGTCTTTGTTCCATTGCATATTCTTTTCTCCTTTGTCAAAGATTAGTCATTCATAAGTCTGTGGGTTTATTTCTGGTTTTTCAATTCCATTGTTCTGTTTGTCTGTTTTTGTTCCAGTACCCATGCAGGTTTAATTATTTTGGCTTTGTAGTATAGTTTGAAGTCTGGAAGTGTGAGATCCCTATTTCCCTTCTTTTTAGTTAGAAGAGCTTTGGCTAATCAGGGTTTTTTGTGGCTTCATATAAATTTTGTCAATATTTGTTCTATTTCTTTGAAGAATGTCATTGAAATTTTTATTGGAATAGCACTGAATCTGTAAATTTCTTTTGGTAGGATGGCCATTTTGATAATGTTAATTCTTCCAGTCCATGAGCAAGGGATATCTTTACATTTCTTTGTGTCTTTATTTCTTTTAACAATGTTTTATAATTGTCTTTGTAGAGGTCCTTCACCTCTTTTATTAGGTTATCCCAAGTATTTGATTTTTTTGAGAAAGTGGTTTCTTGAGGTGAACTCTATTGGTGAAGAACTGTGAACATTGTTGAAATGACAGCAAAGGATTTAGAATACGATAAAAACTTAGTTGATATATCAGCGACAAGGTTTGAGAGGATTGCCTTCAATTTGAAAGAAAGTCTACTGTGGGTAAAACAACATAATCAGTGATACATGCTAGAGAGAAATCTTTCATGAAAGAGTCAATGAATGTGGCAAATGTTGTTGTTTTATTTTAGCAAATTACCATAGCCACCCAGACTTTGGCAACCACTACCCTCATCATTTACCAGCTATCAACATTGAGGCAAGTCCCTCCATCAGCAAAACGAGGTTATGACTTACTGAAGACTCAGATGATAGCCATTTTTAGCAATCAACTATTTATAAATTAAGGAATGTATATTGTTTTGTTAGGAATACTGTAGTTGTACACTTAACACACTACCATAGGGTGTAGATATAACTTTTATAGGTTCTACAAAGCCAAATCATTTGTGTGACTTGCTTTCTAGCATTATTTGATTCACTGCAGTGGTCTGGAACATCTTTAAGGTGTGTCTATATGTGAGACCCAAAGTACAACTAAGCTGTTCTCTCTTGGTTCTTCCTTGGTCACTGTTCCCCAGGTGTTTTCATAGCTTACCCCATATTTCATTCAGATCCTTATAACTAAACATATATTCTGGAAGTGTACTGCTTTCCTTTGTCCTATTTATTTTCCCTAGGACCTGAAGTAGTTTAACATGCATTTGTTTCCTCTTCACTGCAGAAACTTTGTCTAACTTTTGTCTGACTTTATCACTGTATTACCCTGGGTACATAAAAGATATTCTAGCAAATATTTATTAAATGAGTGAATTAATTGATATACTATATATAAAACACATAACAAAGGAAACTGCCATTATCTTTAGCAATTAAAATTAAATGTTAACATGATAGATATGCATTCTTGAAATCTATTTGTGTTTAAAAGACATATTAAGTAAACTTCAGTTAGATCATGTGATGGTGATGTTACATAGCATTCATTTTTTTTGGTAAATGATTGTCAATATTCTAAATTATATTTTATTTAACTGACTTTTTAGTATTTGAGGACTTTATGAAGCATAGACTATTTGTGAGATTTTATAATTCTAGAGTATGTATTTTAAAAATAAACTAAAAACCTTTTTTTAATCTGTGAAAGATATATAAGGAATCAATAAAAAATTTCAATTTTTGAAAATTGATTTAAAAGATCAGAAAGAGTAAGTTGTTTTATTTTTCTATAAAATAAGATTTAATTTTTTCTAAGGGTAAAGTGAACAAAGATAATAATCTTGCTGCCAGTCATAAATTAAAATTAAACAATATTGACTTTTTAAAAATTAATGAGGTAATGCATTATTACTGGAATGAGTTAATCTTAGCTATTTGCTGGATGACTCTTCTGTTTACTCTGTGACGCACCTTTACACATACACAAATAAATACATATAGAATTGAATTCGCTCCCCTTCTTAAGCAGAATATACTTAGCAGAATTAGACTCAGTTACCCTCATCTGGGTTAAACAAGGACAAAACTGCATGTGTTGAAAGACTGGCAACAATTCCATAAGCAGACAAATGAAAGTAGAATGACAGAACATAGTGTTAGGGAATTTTGGCAAAGTAACAAGTGAAAGCCCATGAATGTAGGGAGGTAATAATTAGGAATCAGTGGAAACAAGGATTAGATGAGTCAGCTAGTGGCAAGATTTGTAGAGACTCTCACCATGACAGAACAGCCAGAAGCTTAGTGTCAATATAGTCCTCATTGAGTGAGAATATATAGTCAGGAAATGGGGAGAGATAGAGATCTTTACACAATAACCCAAAAGGAAAGAAATCATTATAAAAGGCATAATTTACTGAAAATTTATACATATAAATTATAGTTATAAGTACCTTATAAATTTTGACCTATTTTATTCTTATTACACACAGGCAATGTGTTTTAGTATTATAATAATTTTTATGATGAGAAAATTGACATACATAAAGGGTCAGTGATTTTGCTTAAGGTCATAGAACAAATAAGTAGAGAATACAAGATTTGAACTCAGGCAGTTGGCTCTAAATGTCACACTGTAAATTAGTACTCTTTGCTGGCTCTTAATAACAAAAGACCTATTGTGTATTTTCTTAAGGCTAGGTACTTTTCTATGCATTTCACACATGTTAACATAATGGACCCTCAACATAACCAAACTAATACCATTATAGTTTGTAGATGAGAAAAGTCTCAAAAAGAAAGGTGCCCATATGGAGGGCTTTTTTTTTTTTTTTTGGTTATGTCACATATCAATTAGCACTTAGTATATTAGAACTTAAAGTAGAGATTTTAAAATATATTTAAATGGTAATAAATGATTGCATATTCACATACATATATTTTATGAAAAATAATCATACTTTCCAAAACAATAAAAGTGACATTGTTTTTACTTTTGCATTAAAAAAAATGTCTCTGGCTTAAGGAAGGAACAGATTCTCATGTCTACTGTATTCAATCTGTTGTACTAGGTAGTTTTGGTTGCTATAGATAATAAATATTCACACACATGCAGAGTATTTATAAAAGGATAAACAGCCCTTTCCAAATATTTTAGATATTATATTTGCATACTATAATCAACTTAACAAATGACAGTTTCTTAAAGTCTGGTTGAATTGCAGAATCTGAACTCTTATTATTCCATTACATTAAAATTGGGCTATAACAAAATTTAAATGGGTCTCTTACCCATGGTAGGTTTGATAAATCATGCACTGATCATTTAGAAAATATTAGCCTAATTATTTATGCAAATTTTCCAACTGTTGATATGTTTCAAATCACATTTACTAATATCACTAGTGATCTCCCCAGAAATCAGCTGAAAAACTGCCAATTTCTTAGGCAATTAAAAGTTTCTCAAAATCTAACTTTTGCTTGAAACCACAAATTTCATCGTTGGCAAAAAGTCAGTTGTTTCCTTTGAGAGGCTCACTTTGTTCATTTTGGGCAAAGAAAGCCTGTTAAGTACTGGAATGCGAATAGCTGTAATTTGTCTGTCATTCATTCTTTCAAATAAAAATGGTAGTCCATTAAAAATGTGTGACTAGTTTAGCTCATAAATTGTACTATTTCACATGTGCAATTCCTTGATAACCCATCATACCTCATTGAAGTGCTAATGCATGCTTCCTATTTTATCATGCAGAACAATAAAAACAGATACAAATGTACTCAAGGATTAAGAATGAATAGTATTGATTTTTCATCAAATATATTCTTGAGAGAAACTGGCCTGTTTTTGAAAATGAGTATGTGATATGATGATTTCAATAACTGCTAAAGAATTTTCTAACCTGGATGAAGAACAATTTCTTGGGCCCTTCTTGGTGGCACAAGGGGTTAAGGTGCAGCACTATGAAGTTATACGTGGCCACTACAGCACAAGTATGATCCCCGGCCAGGGAGGTGACTCACATGGCACAGCAGACCTCTCCAGTCTCACCTGCTGCTCCTTTCAGTAGTGTATTTCAGTAGATCTGCCTGCTCTGCTCCCCACTCTGTCTCTGGTGACTCCTCTCACCCACTGCACCTCTGGCCTGTACTCCAGTTTTTTATGCATAAATAAATGAATTTAAAAATAAAAGAACAATTTCTCCTGGATTTCTGGCATATTTGTGAAATTTCAGATTCAATTTTACATAAGATGTGCTACTTTTTATTTATTGTATATCATCAGAAACTATAAGGTGCTACCATGTATATAATAAAGAAAATATGGCCATTTCACCTTCTCTAAACAGTCAGACCTTGAATTCACACACATAAATAATTAACTTTAGTATAATGAGTTACATGATCTAATAGTGGCATTTATAAGTGCTTACCCACACAGGAAGGGTAATTAATTCTTTGGATCTAAGTTTGTGGTGGTCAGGTAACTGTAAAGGGCACATTTGGTTGAAAGGTCAGTGTTATTTATTATAGTTGAGGCTGCTGTAAAATAAAGAGCAGATTAATCAATATCATTTTGGTAATAATTTATGTCAGTAAACTTGGGTATGTTGTTATTTTAAAGGACTGAAGTCTACTGAAGTAATATTTTTTAAAAGATAATAACTATCTGAGATTTAGACATATGCATAGTAAACTAACATTTACTTCATGAAAAATAAAAAGAACTTCAAAGTGGGACCCAAGAATAGACTCAATGACAAATCTTCTCATAAAACTTGCAGATGACATAAAATTAAATAATGGCCCGTCTTCAATAAACTGTCAATAGGATGGAAATTATCTGTCCTTTATCATGCTTGTCTTCTCATGTATATGGGAAACAGACTATAACTGTTGTTGGAGTGAATATAAAAAAAAATGGATCAGGTAATTCTCTCCTATAAAACCTTTTCAGCTTGGTCTATCAATAACAAGTAGTACATTTGATGGAAAGGGGAAGTTCTTGGAGAATAGCATGAGCCAAACCTCAGATATGAGACAGTGTTTTAATGTGGATGATACTTGGAAAGGAAAATTAGAGATGATGGTGGAAAGCCAAGACTCGGGCTCAATTGTGAGTGGGCTCATATGCCATACATAGAAGTTGAAACTTTGGCAACCTGCAGGTAGTTAATATAAGTAGAACAATGAGCCATCAGATCATCTTGGTAGCAGTGGGGAAGCTACTTGGTGGTTCCTAGAATGAAGCTAGGAAGATCAGTTAGCAGATAATTGAAATTGTATGGCATATAAATAACCTCTTGATGAATGAGGTACCACTATACTAATATATATATATATATATATATATATAAAATATATCCTTTAATTTGGTAGATAGGGTTGCCTATGTGGTTTACAACCTAGCAATTCTCAGGAATGTCAGAGCTTTTCAAATCCCCCAAAGGATGTCTCAACCTGTGTTTCTTTTTTAACTTTTTCCTTTTCATACCTGTTGTTTGCTGCAGTGGTTATTTGGTACTCATTCAGCAGAGATATACAGTTATTTTCTCTGATCATTCTCGACAGTGGAAATACTGTTTGCACTTTAAAAACTCTGAGTTGGGTCAGATAAATGGTCTTCATATAAACCTTCAATCTGGCCAATCCTCTGGGAATGGGGCTTTGAAAGAATTCTAATCCCACTTCTCTCCGCCCCCAACCCTGACCCAATGATTATCAGACTGTTGGTTTTCCTTACTATTTGGGGTTTTGAGACCTTATGCTATTGTGGGTCATTTGAGTGTGAGACAGGAGTAACATGAGTTGAAATGTAACAAAAGTGACTGTTCTTACCAAATTCATGTTTTTCTTCAATTAATATTTCCGAGTTTGCTACTCTTTAATTTCCAGAGTTCTAAGACATTCTTAGAATTGTTGCCAGTCTTGTCATTGTTTTATGAAACCAATTATTTTTGGAGGTGCTTTTTCACTGAAACATTCCCTCATTTTAAATTTTAATTAATTTGTGACATACATTCATTGAAGGCTTTGCCCCCTAGATTTATTAAAGTGTGATTGACAAAGTTGTATATTTTTAAAATATACAATGTGAAGATTTGATATATGTACAAATGTGATATGATCACCACAAACAAAATATGAACATATCTGTCACCTCACATAGTTGACATTTTGTATGTGTGTATGTTGTAAGAACACTTCAGATGTACTCTCTAAGCAAATTATATGCATGCAATACAGTATTACTAATGCAGTACTTTATTATTGATGTCTGTACTGTATACTGGATCCCTGGAAATTATTCATTTTATGACTGAAGACTTGTACCCTGATCAATCAGGATTATAGCACAGAAAAATGTGCTATGTGAAGCCTGTGAGGTCAGAGAAACAAGATCATCTGAATATGTTGAAGAGGGGTCTCTGGAGAACCTAAGCCTTAATCCAGGACTTCTAGCATATAGAACTGTAGGAAAATATGTTTCTGTTATGAGCTACCCAGTCTGCAAATTTTGCTGTGGTAGTCCTTACAAATTAATATAATAATGATAGCTTCTCTTTTTGAAACTTTGCCAAAGCAAGGAAAAAACAGTAATTATACAGAGAGAGAAGCAAGAATCAATTTAAATACCAAGTTACATAGAAGTTTCTTTGGAAATGTTGAAGATAGTTTTCCAAATGGCATTACTATAAGAAATAGGTAAAATATTTACTATCTGAAGATTATCTCAATGGATATATTTTATGGCAAGAAGTACATGATTTTTGGAAAGAGCACAAGTATAAATACCAAAATTACTCTGATAACTGTACATATATGGATCTAAGCTGGACTAGTATAATCTTATTGTACTGTCCTTTTTCTATTGATTATGAAATTTACTCTATTTTTGAAGTTTACAATTTTTATAGTTTCTAGTAGTTTTTCTCTTCATGAATTTGATAAACAGTGTTCAAATCTGTTTAAATACATTTGGTATTAAATCTTCAAATAATTATTTTCTTACTTTAATAACATGTGGATATACAGTTTTCCACATTTATAGGGTAATGTTTTGTTCACCATTGTAATTTCAATTTTCTTTTTTTTAATTATTTTTTATTCATATAAGAACCGGGGTACAGGCCAGAAATGCGAGGATCCACAAGACAGAGTGGGGAGCAGAACAGGCAAACTTACTGAAATACACTGCTGAGGGTAGTAGCGGGCAAGGCAGGAGAGGTCTGCTGTGCCATGTGGGACACCTCTCTGGCCGGCGGCAGAGATCGAACTCTGCTGCAGTGGCTGCGTTTTTGCTTCATAGTGTGTTACTTAACCCACTGAGCCAACAGGGGAGGGCCCTAATTTCAACTTTCTATTCTTTAATGTCATCAATATTTATTTACAATTTAGTAGCAAAAATGGAGTATTTAAAATTTTTTTTTAGAGCATTCTATTGAAGTTTTTTTATTGTTATTGATTTTTAGACAGAACTTTTAAGAATGGATAGAATGAGGTAGAAACAATGTAATGAGTTTTGAAAACTTCTCATGTTATAAAAAAAACCTCATTTGAAGGACTTTCTTGGGACTAGGGATAGTTGCTAAAACTGAGATTCATAAAATGTGTGAACTGATAAGGAAAACAAACCCTTTTTTCAGTATTTGCTCTATATAACTTATAGAAAGAAATAGATTTATTTTTCAACTTCTGAAGTGCGCTTTGGAAAAACTACATCATATTTCTTCCCACCTTACCTCTTATGATTTACTTTTTGAAGGTTAAAAATTTCTGAATAAGACTTTTTCAATGAGAATAGACAAAATTTTGCTCATACATATTTATGAAGATTTAAGAAAATGTAACTTTCTAATTCTGACTAGTAATGGGAGCTTTAAAGAAATTAAGAAATTTATATTGTGGGATGAATTTGTCCTTAAAAAGACAACCTCAGAAATCTTGACTCTGCTTTTTTCTAGGATTCAGGTCACATAATCAATCACAGGTTTGAATAATGCCTGCATAGAACTTGTTCCCATGTTGTTATGCAATTTTCTACCTAGAATTTTCTTTTTCTCATAGATTCCAGGGAAATCACACCATAGTCCAGTCTCCACAAGAGTTTTCTGATCCTTAAATCAGTGGTATATCCCATCCTGCTGTTTCCATAGCTGCTCGTTTTCTGGTCTGATTCACCACCTGTCTGGCTATCCATCTCACCAGGACTCTGCCTTATGCTTCTTTCAGGACATGGCTTTTCACAAGTGAGAGATGAATTATCTAATCTACCTCACAAATGTCCAGTTTGATGCATTTTTATTCAATTTATGTAGTATGACCTCTAAATGATTACAGCCCCTGTAGTAGTTATAAAGAGGAGCACTCTTTCAATCAAATGATATATATCCTTCAACAGGAAATTAGAAAATCACAGGACGTCAAAGGGGCACAAACAAATAAATGCTTTCATTCCATCTGAGGACCAGTTCAAGGACATCCATCCATCCATCCATCCATGCATCTAATGTGTGTGTCTTTACACATTAAGACTTCCACAAATTATATATATGTGTGTGTGTATGTGTATGTGTGCTTATATCAACATAGTTTTAATCAGAGTTAACAGTAAAAAATGGGTCATAGAACAGTTAAGTAATTTGTTCAATCTTACAAAACCAGTGTTTTACAAAAGAAGATTCAAACTCATAACTCTTTCATCTAAAGGCCCAAGGTTTTGCCCTGCTGCCATGCTGTGTCTTGAACCAGTTATTTTTATTGAC
This sequence comes from Galemys pyrenaicus, assembly GCA_019455555.1. Classification (NCBI taxonomy): domain Eukaryota; kingdom Metazoa; phylum Chordata; class Mammalia; order Eulipotyphla; family Talpidae; genus Galemys; species Galemys pyrenaicus. The sequence goes on along the minus strand of JAGFMF010011783.1, from coordinate 728,706 downwards.
TTGACTGGACAACCAACTTGAACAGTTGAACTCTGTATGCCTGTTTGCATCGTTCCCATTCATTTCACTGCCACAAATTCTTGAAAGTTTAATAAATGAGATTTGCTAATGAACATATATTTTAAAAGAGGAATGGAAATTTTCACAGCCAAGTTTCTTAACCGTGGGAAGAAAAGGCCCTTTTATGTGAAGCTCATGGCCTGATGAGTAATCACAGCACACCTGTCAACATTATGAAAACACTCTTTTGAAAGTTGTGATATTTTCAAAAGACTATGATAAAAAGAATCAGTCTTTTTAAACTTCATGTGGTGATGCCTCAGCAGGTATTCTTATGACTCCCCAGGCATAAGATAGTTTTGAAATGATTGCATCAGAACTTCAAATTCAATAATCTTCTAAAGAAATTATTTTAAAGCGATTTATTTATGTTATTAAATAGATTTGAGAGGTCAGGTTTGGCCTGAAATAAAACCATACAGTAGATGGTGCTTTTCTTGGCTTTGCCAATTTATTATCTTTTTCCATGACCTTTTCTCCAATTATTCTGTTTTCATACCTCCCTGAGTTTCTCTTATAATAGGAAAGGGAAGGATGGATTAATTTATATTACGAAGTGCATAATAACAAAGTGACACACTTAAACTTTTATATTTTTAAGCCCAAACAGTGACTGTTCTCTGGTAAAAATATCACAACTGAATATTTCTATAACTGCCAGGATATCTTCTTAGTTCCCTCCTCCTCTGCCCTCTGTTATGATTATTTTCTCTGTTTGCAGTAGTAGAAGAGTAGTAGAAAGCTTTACCTTTCTTCCTTACTCACAAAGCTACTTCCTTACTCACAAAGCTACTCTAAAGACAGGAAATCAATCTTCATCTTGTTTGAAAGAAACCACCATTCTTGTCAAAACTGAAGTTATAGTTTGATGTAGAGTTGATACTTGTGAAGTTTTATAAAAGTGATGAGCGATGGTTTGGAGTCTTTTCACAATGTAGGATTGTTTAAATTGTTGTGGGCCCTTAAATTAGTTCTACTGTCTTATTCAAATTTTCCATATTTGTCCTTTGTTGTATAAATGCTTGTTCTTTTATTGAATGTCATAATGTTGTCAAGTCAGAAGGGGAATGGCTAATCACTTAAACATTTTTTTCAAGGGTTAGATTCCATGCACTGAGGGAAATTATACTAAAGCATTGTTAAAAGAAAAATAGCCAGTGTCCAACCAGGAAATGGAAATTTCTCTTCCTATTGTACTTGTGTTTGTCTCAGGCCAATACTAAAGATGGCTTTGAATATTGAGCTTGAATCTTCTCTCCTATCCCCATTATGAAATCTGGTCATATTCATTTCTTTTTATCAAAACACTTTTTAAATTGAGGTATTATTTTACAAGACTGTATCTAATTTAGAGGTATAGGATCACCTCCTTCGTGTGCATGTTACAACAGCACACCCACCTCCAAGGTCTCCATAGTCTTCTGTCAGTCCATTGTACCCCACCCCATTTTGCTCTTCTTCTTTCCCCTTCCCCTCTGGTAGCCTCAGTTCTACACTCAGATTTCTAGGTTTTGTTATTGGACTGGATTTTTCTGTCCCTTTGCTTTGTTTTTCTATATTCCATATATAAGTAATATAATCCAGTATTTGGCTTTCTCCTTCTGACTTATAATTCCCTCTGGTTTTATCTATGTTGTTACAAGTGACAAATTTATCTTTTTTATAGCTGAGTAATATATTATTATCATGAGCGTGTGTATACACACACACACACACACCCCTTCTTAATTCCTTCATCTGTATTTGGGTACTTAGGTTGCTTCCATAACTTGTTTATTATAAACAGTGCTGTGATGAACAAAATGTGTACATATATCCCTTTGAACTACTGTTTTTGCAGTCTTCAGGTAGATAAGTAGGAACAAAATTGCTAGATCATGTAGTAGGTCTATTTATATTATTTTGAGAGACCCCCATGATATTTTCTGTAAGAGCTGGACCAGTTTACATTCCTACTAACAGTGCATAAAGTTCCTTTTTCTCTTCACCAACTTTTGTTGTTTCTGGGCTTCTTCATATAGGCTGTTCTTACAGGAGTGAGATGGTATCTCACTACAGTATTAAATTCTATTACACATCTTATATCTGTGCTCTGAGGTCCCCAGCACATTAGGTTTGCCTCTCAGATTCTCAATTGTTTCCTTATCTGCCTCATGCCTATTCATGGTTTTAACAGTAGTATTATTTATTATAAATATATGTTTATTCAAATTTTGTTATTTTTTGAAAAAAAAAAAAACAAACAAAAAACAAAAGACATTAGATTATTTTGAAGTACCATAACTTAAAAATAATTATATATTCCTCCTAAGGGAGGAACCATCTGGTATTTTTCTTTTGCCTTCTGACTTACTTTGCTGAGCATAATCCCTTCCAGTTCCATCCATGTTCCCATGAATGAGTCTACTTTTTCATTTTTGATTGCTGAGTAGTATTCCATTATGTATATGTGACACAGCTTCCCAATCCACTCATCTGTTTTTGGGCATTTAGGTTGTTTCCAGGTCTTACCTATTGTAAATAGTGCTGCTATAACCAAATAAGGATCAAGGAAAGGAATAAGAACAATAATAATAACAATAACAGCAATAAAGACACAAAAACCAAAAATGAAAAGAGAAGGACAAATTGGGGACACTTGGTGGGGAAGGAAGAGGGGAGGGGTTGAGGGCAGATGGGAGCATGGGGGACTGAGGTGATGGTGCACCGGTGAGATGGTGATGGGGAATACATGGGAATTACAATTGATGGCAAATATATGTGAATTTAAAAAAAATTATATTAAAAAATAAAATAAAGAAAGTGCCCCTGGGGGAAAAATAATTATATAAAATTTTAGAATTTTGTTCAAAATTATGAATATTCAAGAAGGGAATCTTTATCCAAAAATTTTTGAGCATGCATTCTAAAATTACTTAGTTCAAATTACTATAAATTGAAATTAATGGTTCACCAGGACCGACTATTTCCATTTGTAAAAACTCCAGGACCGACTATTTCCATTTGTAAAAACTCATTATATTATGTATATATATGTGTGTCCCTTTTTGTTTTCCAAAAAGGTTATTAACAACATTCCTACACCTGTAATATACACCATTGTCTTTCTCAATGCATTAGTTATTGTTTAAATTTGTATCAACTTGATAGATAAAACTCTTATTAACTTACATTCCTTTAGTCTTTACAGAAATTAAGTTTTGTTTTTTCTGGTGGTTAGTGTGTGGGTGATTCAGTTTTGCTAATGAAATTTATATTTCTTATTTTTATATTTTAAATTTGTGTTTTTCTTAAACTTGTAACTATTTGAAGTTATCTAATTAAGTGTATACATTTATGCTATTTACTGAAAATACTCCCAGCTTGTTAATTGTTTTTTAATCTGTTTATGGCATATTTTTGTACATTTGCTTTATAAGGTAAGTATGAATTCTGTTGGTTTTCTGTTGTGATTTCTCATTAACAAAAACAGTTTTTTAAAGAAACGGTGGTTATAACAAACATTTAACCAAATTTCATGTTTATAATCTTGGAGCCAGGTTGCAAAACTCTGACCTTGGGAGAGAATAAAAAGGAACTCAAAGCAAAAAAGATTCTTTTTGTAAGATTAAAAAAATAAACAGTACAGATAACACTAGACTAAAAAGGTTAGTCACACACAAGGGTGCTATTTATCATCTTTTCTGTCTCATCAAGTTTAAGAAAACACTACTTTCCTTACTTAACCAACACTCAGTCTCAATTGTAGTAAAAATAGCTACAAACACAAAGTTGCTCATGGTCCTGATTTCTTGTTAATCCCTGATGGAATATTTTCCTTCTTGTTCTCTCTTCTTTTCTGAGGACTTGTTCACCACTGCTTTAATGCGAAGGCTGGAACACCAGAAAAGTCAGAGTCCTTTTGGTGATGACTTTCATATTATCTTTCCATTTTACCTGTGAGTCATTCCTTATTTGAGCCCACTAGTCAGGGAAATTCTTGTATATCCATTAACTTTTATAGGTGGATTATCATTAAGACTCTAACTACCTACTATGATGACCTTGTTAACCCCACTCACCTTTAGTCATTTCAAGTATTGAGATTTCTAAGCAAAAAATTGTCCTTTTGTCATTTTTTTTGGTAGAAAGACCTCAAAAGCCTAAAAATATCACTTATTGTCAACTATTTCTATTTAGTAATTCTAAATTCTATACTTTCTGCTTTACCTTGTCTGTCCTTTCTAGTCCTGAGCCTCTTTTCCCCCTAAATATCACACCTGGGTCTGAATGATTAGTCCTTGCAAAGGATAAAGATAACCTAATGAATAAAAATAATGGCTTTGGTATAATGCTAAGATAGTCCCATGCCAACATTATAACCAGAAAAAAAGTCTATATCCCTTAGAAAACTTACATGAAGTGAATAAATACATACAGAGACTCAAATCGCTAATACTAACTAAAAATAGAAAATTGGAAGAGGCTATAACAATTTAGGAACTTGAAATAAGGACTGAAAATCAACACACAATGGAAAATACAGGGCCAATTATTTTTTCTGATTATGTTATAAAACATTAAAAAAAAAAAACCAAAAAGACAATACTTAGAAATTCAGATCAAATTCCAAGGAAATTTGAGTGTTATTGACTTGGTATTTGAGGAACAAAAGAAGAGAAAGAGGAGGCCTCCCTGGTGGCACAAGGGGTTAAGTCTCAGTGCAATAAAGCTATCTGCAACCACTGGTTGGATCCCCAGCCTGGCCAACCCACTCTGTGCAGCAGACCTCTTCTGTCTCACCCACTTCTCCCCTCAGCAGTGTATTTCAGTCTATCCATCTGTTCTGCTCCCCACTCTGTCTCTGGTGAATCCTATCCCTCCCACACCCACTCCCTACACCTCTGACCTACACTCCAGCACTTGTATAGATAAATAAATAAATCCTTAAAAAATTATTAAAAAGAAAGGAAAGAGAAACTTGAAGACAAACTTTATATTTCTCAACTTTTACTTTACCATTTTATGTATTAAAGGTCTTAATATTAGTGAATTTGTAATTAGTTTGTTGATTTAGTTTGTGCCTATTAAATACCACAATGTGCTTAGTACTGTTCCCTGCACTGGGTTAAAGTAGTGAATATGTCAGACCCTGTCTGAGACTCCATAGATCATATTTCACTAGTGGAGATAGATAATTCTTATATATTTTTTTTTGATTTTTAAGTTGCTTTATTTTTATTTTTGTAATATTTCATTTGCTTTTATTTACTTTTGATATTTAAATTATTTTTATTTTAATTTACTTTTTTTTCCTTTATTTATCATATTTGACATCAATTGTGGTTGCCTTGGAATTCCCAACACCATTTCACCAGTGCACCACACCTCAGTCCCTTGTGCTCTTTCTGCCCTCATCCCATTCCCTCCCCACGAACAAAGTGCTTATGATTTGTCCTTTTCTTTTTGTTTTTGTTGTGTTGTGATTTGATTTTTTAAAAATTGTTATTATTCTTTTCCTTGGTTCCTTATTTGGTTCCCTTATATTCCTCCTAGAAATGAAACCATCCAATATTTTTCTTTTGCCTTCTGACTTATTTCACCGAGCATAATCCCTTGTAGCTCCATCCATGTTTCTACATGACTCTAGTTTATCTTTTCTGATTGATGAGTAGTATTTCATTGTGTATATATACCACATCTTCTTGATCCAGTCATCTTTTTTGCACAGTTAGGTTGTTTCCAGGTCTCAGCAATTATAAATAGAGCTGCAATGAACATAGGGGTGCAGGTATTCCTTTGAATCAATGCTTTTGTGTCCTTTGGATAGATTCCAAGGAGTGGGGTTGCTAGGTCATATAATAGCTCCACTTTTAGCAAACTGAGGAGCTTCCATAAGGTTTTTCATAGTGGTTGGATTAGTTTGTATTCCCAGCCACTGGTATTTCTCCACCTCTTAGCCAGCATTTTTGTTGCTAGTTTTGTTGTTGTTGTTTTTTTTAATATGCCATTTTTACTGGTGTGAAGTGGTATCTCATTGTGGTTTTAATTTGCATTTGATAATTCTTAAATAATCATGTAAATTAATGAGTACTGGGTTTACTAAGACTGCCAGATTAGCAAAGAATGTTAGGGAAGTATTTACAAAGGGACTTGATCTAGTCTGGAGTCAGTCAGTTGTTGACAGAAGTGACAGTCATATAATGAACTGAATCTGAATTCCTAGATTCAGAGAAGTTGGATAAATAAGAGGGTGGAACTGAATCTATAGCCATAAAAAAAATTACCAGCATGTTTCCCACCTCCATGATTTACATGCATTTTATAACATTTAGGAATAAGCTGAACTCACTTAAGCATTTCCATTTTAAAATATTATTATTTTATCAGACAATCCAGATGTAAATTGAAGGGAAATTGCAGTAGAACCTCTCAATTCTATAAGGATCCTATTTTGTTTTATTGCTACCCTGCATGCCTAGAGCAAAGACTAGCAAAAAGAACACACTCAAATTTTTATTATTATTTATTGAATGAATAAATAAATGAGTCAGTCAAAAATATCTGAGAAAAAGATTTTTTGTTACCATTTGTCATATATTAGTATGTACTAGACAGGCATATACCCAAAAATGCTTACTCATTCTTTCAACTCTTTGCTCCAATTATCTTCAGAAAACATGTTTTAACTCCCCCATGAAATGTGTGAAAGCTTTAAAAGCAGGTGGACATTGACAATATATTCCCTTGTTTCGTGATGATTTGATTCAATGTGCAAATGATGTGGTTAATCATGCCAAAGTAATTCCAAAAATCTGCCTTTTTTTCTGATTTGCATATTGTCCTTTAAACAAGGCCACTGAATGCACAGTAAAAGACTGATTGGTATACTTATACTGCTTTATAAATTCATAATTTTACTAGATGATTATATTCACTTCTAGAATTCTTAAATAGAAAATGTATTCTATTGTAGGTATTTTGGGATGTTAGAATCATATTGCTAAACATCAAAAATCACATCTGTGGTCAGTTAATACTATAAATTATATATATTTCTCATAGCCAAATCTTTGTGTTGTTGTTAAGTTCATCTATTTTGGTTCTTGAATACTAAAGCTTATTCAATTTCTTCCCTTAGTTACCTTCTTAAGATATCTCATAATAGGCAAACACTTAATGATATATTTTACCATTCAAATAAAAAATTACTTAAAATATGTTTAATTCACTTACCTAGAATAGACAAACTTAGTCATCTATAGTCATAGAAAGAAATGACAATGATAGGTTATAAATAAAGGTTATAAATAGGTTATAAATAAATGATAGGTTATAAAGGAGTTGGAAGTAGCAATTACAAATTTTAATAATTGATTTTTATCACCTGATGAGTTTCTCATTCCTGATTACTAAAATTTCCAAGGAAGAGCACATTAAAATATTGGCATGTATTTATAATGATACATTTATCTGTAAATACATCATTTATTAGCTGATTTTAACATGTATTAACTAATATGCACTATGCATGTGCATTTTTACATAAACTGAATGTCATCATTATTAAAATTTGAAATATTAAAGTTTAAATGTTACTAATAATTCCAGAATATATGTTTGTGAAAAATGTGTCTATTATGGTAAGATGCCCAGTTCTCCCCCTGCTGCTGGGAGATTTGACTACTGATATTTCTGAACTGAGTCCCATTTTGGGAATTGCCTTCAGTCAAAGGTAGTTGGCTTGCCAAAGTTGTGCCTTCTCCAAAGGAAGCAGCTGGTAACCAATGACTGATAAAATACTAGTTGTACACATCCAGTTTCCTCTGCTTATCTTGTAACAACTTTCCAGTTTTACTGTCTCCCTGTGGATCAACTGAGATCTCAGTTGTGTTTGCATAAAAGTTGAATTTTTCCCTTTGACTAGTCCTACTTTCTTTTGTCTCACGAAAGTGTTGGTTTCTGAGTATGTTTCACAAATTTCTGCCTTCCTGCAGAATTCTGTCTCAGAATAGTTCCTGGATGCTTACACAGTTGGTACCAGATATGGTTTAAGCACTCTAATTTCACAGTGGACAGCCTTCAGGATCCCTCTCATTGGTGGTGGGCAGGGGAGTGATGCCTCTGATATGCTATTGAGGCACAAGGCAAGCATCTACTGGAATGAACCAGAAGAAGGTAATACAATGGTTGGTACAGGATTTCTGATTTTTGAGATATTGAGAGTATGTTTTAATTATAAGGACAAGGAAATCTAATGGTTCTTGTTGACTGCCACTTATGCATGGGAGAAAAACAAAGAAATTCTGAGACTAAGTGTGAATGTAGAGAATGTAGAAGGGCTTTCTTACTATCATGTAAAGCAACTGTATTTCCTGATGCTGGAGGACAAAAAAGCTCTAGAATCATGCTAGAAGACTTAATTATTAAGAACAACTGACCCACAGAGACTACGTAATGTTTTGATTGGCCAGATTAAGGAAAGGTCTTTGATTGGTTAAGTATATAATCTTGAGAGGAAGCCCCTCTTTAAAATTTGTGTCCAGGGTCTTCATTTGCCTCACCATAGACATGGTCCTGCCTCTGAGAAGGAATATCCAATTAGCTAGTGCAGATGCTCTTGGGTAGGGACATAGTGATGTTTTTTTACAAGTATTGAAAACATTGTAAACTGAACTCAAACACTGTGGAGTAAGGGAATTGTCACTGTCAGAATAAAGTCTTAGCACTTGAGTTGTGCAGGAAAAAAAAAAAAAAGCAGCAGGCTAGAAACGACAACAGGCAGACAAAGGAATAGCAAATCATTTCTTCTTCCCACTACCTTACATACCTCACAGTCTTTCAGCAGACAGTTAAAATGTAGATTGTAGAGTCCCAGCACCAACACTCTAAGTTGAACCTGCAAAGTTGAACACAGAAAGGTGATGTTGAGTGATGATTATTTAGGAACTACTTTGGTAGAGTGACATGAGATAAAAATCAAGACAGATAATTGGAAGAGAGGATGTGGAGATGTGGTGTATCTAAATCTTCACATTTTTATCAATTAAGTATGAAGTGACTCATTATCCTAGAGAATCATGGGTAATAAAAAAGAAATTTTAAATACAAGAAACCATGTTTGTGTTGATAAGAATGATCCAGTAAGAGTTTTTTTTTTTTTTTTAAAGGGAATACTCTAATATAAAGAGGGGAAGTTGCTAGAGTAATATTCTTAAATTGGTGAGCTGGAACAGTAGGAGAATTTGACTTTGGATAGAGTCACAGAGAGTTTGTACCTACTAGCAAGATGGGTAGAGTTTACTAGAACTAATGAAATTGTTTTTGTAGATGTGGAAGAAGGACCATGCTACTGTTCTCACTGCATTTTTCAGTGAAGTAAAAAGCAAGATTGTCAGCTGAAAGTGAAAAAAAAAATGGGAGAGTAGATAGGAGTATTTTAAAATATTTGTTCAAGAGTGGTAAGAGGCAATATCTAAAAGGCTCACTTGATTTTAGTGGTCACAAGTCTAAAATGTAATGTGTCAGAATGCCTGTGTCTTTTCTTCAGCTGTAGTCACTTTCAGGAGACAGATATGGAATAGACTGACAATTGTATTGTGCTAAGATTGGGGTTTTAAAGGGTAGAGGGACAAGGGAATTATCTTAATAAAGGGCAAATAAAGAAAACTGAAGTGCAAGAAAGAATAAGAAATGTATGAAAAATGAGTGACAGTTTGTGCTAAAAAAATTTACCTGTCAATTAATACTTTGACTCTCCTTCCAATCTATTTTGAAAGCTACGTTAACCAACAAGTAAGAAAACATGCATTATCTGGGCCTCCTTGGTGGTGCAGTGGGTTAAGCAACACACTATGAAGCAAACCTCAGCTAATGCAGCACGAGTTCTATCCCTGCTGCTGGCCAGGGAGGGAACCCACATAGCGTTGCAGACCTCTTCTGCCTTGCCCGCTGCTTCCCTCAGCAGTGTGTTTTAGTCAGTCTACCTGTTCTGCTCCCCACTCTATCTGGTGAATCCTCTCACCATCCTGGACTGTGTCCTATACCCCAGCTCTTGTGTACATAAATAAATAAATCTTAAAAAAAAAAAGAAAGCATGCATTATCTACTTAATTTTTACAATATTAGGAAAAAAGCCAAGTGGTTATGTATGTAAAACAGGTCTTCATGGTTCAAATCAATATAAGATGCTAGCTTTTGTCACAGGCATATGATATTGTCTTTTATATAATAAGGCCTATAGAAAAACAGAGCCCCTGAATATTTGCTCTGAGAGAAATTGTCTGGAAAAGCAGGTAATGTTAAACTTCTACCTCTTGAGAACAGATACCAAAATGCATTCTTGTGCCAGTGTTAAACATTTCTGGGATGAAGTATACTTTCTTCTTTAAGCATCTTAAGGACTAACAAAAAATTGCTGGAACTATTTGCTCCAAGAAATATTTGTATCTGGAAGATAAGGATGGCAGAATTTTAAAATGATCTTCAATGACTCAGGTCCTTACCATAAGTGGTATTTATAAATTGCTTCTAAATATTAGAATATAGCAGAGGTGGAGGCATATCATTGTTAGAGTTGTGTTACTAAGTTTTATGGTAAAAGTGAAGGTATTTTGCAGATGTAGTGAAGGTTCTGAATAAGTTGACTCTGAGAGAGTTAAATGGAGGCTATTATGGGGCCTCCCTGGTGGCGCAGTGGGTTAAGTAATGCACTATGAAGCAAACCACAGCCACTGCAGCACGAGTTTGATCCCTACTGCTGCCCAGGGAGGGGCCCCACATGGCATAGTGGACCTCTCCTGCCTTGCCTGCTTCCCCTCAGCAGTATGTTTCGGTCAGTCTGCCTGTTCTGTTCCCGGCTCTGTCTCTGGGGAATCCTCTCACCTCCCTGGACTCTGGCCTGTACCCTAGCTCTTGTATGCATAAATAAATAAAATCTTTTTTTTTAAAAAAATGAAGGCTATTATGGTGGACATGCCCTCATATGGTGTGTCCTTTAGAAGAGGCACTGATACCTTCTGTGAGGTCAGAAAAATTTTCTACTCTCTTTAAAAAACAAAGCTACAGTTCCCAGAGGTAGCTTCTGAGAGGATCACATAGCAAGGAACTATGGAGATCTCTAGGAGCCAAGAATGTTTCCAGCTAGCAAGTAGCAAGAAAGTGAGGACCTCAGTCCTACAACCACAGGGAACTGAATTCTGCCAACAACAATGTGTACTTGCAAGGGGATGCCCATCTTGTAAAAGGGATGTCATTGCCATCTGGATTACGGACTTCTGAGACCTTGAATAAAGAACTTAGTTAAGTTGCGCCTTAACACAAGGAAACTGTAAGATGATAAATGTTTTAATACCACCAACATTGTGATGATTTGTTATGAAGTAACAGAAAACTAATATACTAAATTAAGTACCATCATATTTATCAGTCTCACTGTTTCCTCACTAGTATGCAAATAATCTCATTGCATTGATATCCTTGCCTCCTTCTACAAAACTTTAAAATTTTGTATCATAAATTCTGCCCATCACAACCAGTTCTCTACTTTGCAAGACCTCCCTTAAAACACTTAGCCCATACCTTAAAACTCCATAAATATATTTCTCTGACTTTCCCTTTTGAAGTATCAGTAAGATTGTCAAGTTGTTGTTCTTCTTTACTGCGGTAGGTTTCATAAAGGGAGTTTCTAAAAAACACCTGGTGTCTTTTTAACAATAATTCAACTGCTAATATTTTAAATAATGCCAATTAAGAGAGATTAGATAAAAGAATAAAAAAGAATTTTAAAATGTGCTAAATTAACAAATCTGTATATAGAAGAATATCAAGTAATTAAACATATGCTCTGCTGGGTTTCTTGTTTTTTCTAAAATAATTAGAATATTTCAAGTTCTGGCTCATTGTAAGTAGATGGCAAAGAGTTACAATCTGGAACTATGTTATAAGTAACCCCCTCATGTTCACTTCCATGGGACTAATTTATTGAATAGGGAATTATTTTCCACAGTCATCAAAACATAAAATGTTCCCAGCTGCCTATATGTTCCAAAGTGGTTTTAGGACAGAATGAAATTCCCAGTTGTCTGAACAGAATGCAGTGCCCCAATATACAGAAATAAATTATTTACCTTGTGTTGCTTTCCAAGAATGCAAATCTAAAATAAGAGAAACAGCTAAATATCAAAACCTATTTGAATTTAAATTGCAATTATGTCATGATTTCTATCAGAGGTAAAAATTCAAATCTCATTTTATAAGTTTAGATACATAATCAATGAAATTTGATACAATAAGTTTTAGACAGCCTACTAACAATTAGTGGTATAATTCTCTCTAAATAGGGCAACAAGAATATAAATTTTTTTTACTAATAAACAGTAACTTCTTCACTAACATACAGTTAAGCAATTATACCTACATTTATAGAAACTATGGTAATTAAATATACCATTATGCTATTTTCAGAACAAGTATTTCTTAATTATGTGTTCTGTGGATGGGCCTATATTAAACACCATTGTGTAGATTAGGTACCAGCAAGCTGTGGTCTGTGGGCCAATTGTAGTTCACTCTTGATTTTTCTACCATCAATGAGCTAAGAATGTTTTTGTATCTTTAAATGATTGATGGTAATAATTTTTAAAAAAGCAGCAACAACATATCTCGACATATGAAAGTATATGATACTCAATTTTCAGAGTCTACAAATAGATATTTACTGGGTACACATCCACATTTACTCATTTACATATCGTCTCCAGCTGTATTCACACTACAGTGGCAGAGATGGGTAGCTGGAACATAGACCACATGTGGGGACCTGTTCCGCACTGTGTCCTGCTGCTCAGAGACTATGAAATTGCAGGGTGAAGTTCTACCTTAGAGATGTCTCAAAATCCAGGTGCATTACAGTAGCTCCATATTTTAGTTTATGTATATATGTATGCATTTATTACTAGTGAATATTTATTCTATCAAGACAAGAAAAGAAGAGAAAAGCAGACTACTAATATTGCCCTTTTGAGGCAGAGTGGGGTGTGGATTAATATTAACAAATTAACTGAAAAGCATTGTTTTCATGAAACAATGACTGCAGCTGGGATAGGAGAACTTTATCAGATTAATATTATATTCCAATTCAGAGGAAAACAATGATCAAGAAAATTAAAAAATTTAAAATGGCTTATCTTAGCACAGCAAAATATTTCCAAGAAAGAAAAAAGTGAAACTGAGGTTACAACCAATTTTCAACTATCTCTTTTGCTAATCAAACAAAGAAAGTCATTTATCAATATTGCATTTATTAAGTCATATTTGCTTGTAGGAACCCAAGAAATTTGTCCATAGAAAACAAACCTGTTTAAATTTATTAGGGGTTAGTTTAGAATAGTTACTTAAATTGTTGATGTCATTGGGAAGAACATCAACAGGAAAACAAGGCAGATTATTTTGAGTGATTGTACTCAGGACATGATGCACGGCCTGATATTGCTAATGCTGTTGCTTTTCTTTTTTAAGGAGTCAGTTCTGACTTTGATGTGACTGAGTCGTAGTTTCTATGAATAGTATGGAGAATATTTTCAATGTTTAGAAAACTCTAATTCATTAATACTTAACTGGAATCTGCTAGAATTTTTAATACTGGTGATATTAAAAATATGTGTGAAGCAGAACAAGAAATAGTTGAACAAATTTTAAAAGCTTGTGGAAATATAAGGACTATGAAACCTTGATTATCCATTTTATTATTTATTAATAAGTACATTGTGGGAAATATTTGAATGCGTGATATGTTATTGAATCAGTAGCACCAGCAATATTTATCTGCTAATGTAGATTTGGATGTTCTGATGTGCTCTGTCAGAAAGAGGAGTTCAGTGACTTCACAGTGGATTCTTTCATTTTTCTTTCTGAGGTTTCAAGCTCAAGCATGAGATTGAATTTTCCTGAAGGAGAAAATCACCCTCAGATAATTTAGTATAAAATAATAGATGGCTCTAGAAATTTGTCTTTCTTCAGACATAGTATTTCTTAATTTTAAACAAAATTATAAGACATATAAACAGTGCTTCTATATGAAACTCATACTATAGTAAAATGATTTTTATAACAATTAACATTGTTGAATAACAAGCAATATCTTGCTGCTTTATAGATTTCCTGTGCTGCTGAGAGTAAAAGGAAGGCAAACTCTCCATTCTCACACAAATTATAGTGAATGTATTTGTTCAACCAGGATTCCATTACCATTTGTCAAACTACAATGCATATAGTTCATATACATATAGTCATACAATACATATAGTTATATATACAATACATATAGTTCAATGTATATAGTTCAAAATCTATTTGACTTTGCAATTGAAGAGTATTGTTCTAATTTTCAATTGGGGGATTAATCTAGAATGCAATGACAGTAAAAGGTAAAATATCAAGAGAAGATAACTAATAGAATTCTGTAAGAGAAAATATATCAAGAGATAAATAAACTAAATTAAAATCCTATGCTTACAGATTGATATCAGTATTATCTTTCTTTGGCCAAAACCTACTAATATGAAAAGATATTTTCAAGGATGAACACTATCAATTCTCATTATAGATCAGCATTAATAGATGAATATTTCTTATCAGTTTTGAGGATAGGGAACATTAATTTTGTGTTTTTTTAAATAGATTATCTGTTTTTATTTTACTTTTTAATTCATTTGTTTTTAGTTGTTTTATTTTTATTAATGTTGGTTTTCAGCACAGTATATGACTAGGGGTATAGGTTTATACCATTTCAGGTATGCTATCACCACACCCGCCACCCAGACTCCAATAATTCTCCACAATAGTCCACTGGTTAACCTTTCTTCTTTGCTCTCCCTCCTCTGCAACTTCCTACTGGTGGTTTCAATTCTGCAGTCAGATTTCTAGGGTTATTTTTGGTGTAGTTTGATTTATTCCTCTATTTAATTTATTTATTCTCTATATGTGAATGAAATCATCTGATACTTGCCATTCTCCCTCTGATTCATTTCACTTAGCATCATCCCTTCCAATCCTTTCCTGTTGCAGGTGGCAAATTTTTATCTTTTTTTCTTTAATAGTTGAGTAGTATTCCACTGTGTATGTAGACCAATTTTTCTGTATCCACTCATTTGACATTGAACACTTAGATTGTTTACATATATTAGTTTTTATAAAGAGTGCTACATAATGTAGGATAAAAATAATAATTCAGGGGGACATATTCACTCTTATGTTCATCACAACTTTAATTTTGAATCCCAAATACACAAGCTGCTCTCCTTGCCTGCAAATAATTGAATTCTTCTGATTAACTATATTACAAAAAACATATACCCCATTATTGTTGTTTTATTTAAACTTAATTTAAAATGTGAAGACTTAATTTCTTTCTATTTCATGATTACTTCTGTAATATTTTGAGCTACATAATTCCAGATATTTATTATTTGGCTGTAAACAGATAAATTCTGATATCTGGTATCTGAAAGACCACAAAACTTAAACATAAAAGGATATAACTGTAATTTAAGATTTTTAATGTGTCAGATGAGAAGAATTGACAATAAAAGTGTTGGAGTAAATGAAAGAAGTCATTCCAGGAAAGTGGGAATTAAGCTGTACCTTAAGGAATGGGTTGGGTAGGAAGGAGGCAGAAGAAGGAGGTTTGGAGGAAGTGAAATGCAAAGGACATGTGTACACACAAAAAAGAAATGCATAAGTTATATTTAGTAACATAATTGGCCAGTTTGGCTAGAGAAGGAGCTTTGTTTGAAAGGTGTAAAAAGAGGTGAATGGATACGTTTGTCAAGGCTCTTGAATGCCAGGTTTTATGGATTGTATGTTTGCTTTCCCTGCAAATTCCTACATTGAAACTCTACCCTCCATAGTGATGATACTAGGAAGCAGGAGTCTTTGAGCACTACTGAGACTATGAGGTGCCTTCATAAATGGGACTGGTGACCTTGTGGGAGCCACTAGAGATGTGGCTACTTCTTTCAACTCCCTGCAGTGTGAGGGTATAATGGGAAGTCAGCTGTCTGCAACCCAGATGGGCCTCTACCAGAACCTGACCCTGCTGGTATCTTCATCTTGGACTCCCAGAATCCAGAACTGTGAGAAATAAATTTCTGTTATTCATAAGCCCCCCAGTTTGTGGTATTTTTGTTATCACAATTTGAACTAAAACACCAAACTAAAGAAAGAACACAGAGGTTTATTTTGTGTCACTTTGGAGATTTCTGATATTGAATAGCATACTTCAATATGCAAATCTCTGTTAATCCTTTATACCCTTAAATATTATCTTCTTATTATTTTCCCCAACTCCTTCAGACAGACAAGAGAATAGGAAAAAGAATCAATAATGAAAAAAACCTAAAATTTTAAAGTATATTTGACAGAAATTTATTATGTTGTTGTATGGGTCAAAGCAACTGCAAGTTTTGTTGTGTCTGAAATATAATATCATAAAATCAAGAATGAGCTTTAAGAGTATATACCCTGTAATTACAGAAAAATAAGTGAAATATTTGACTTATAAAATTTAGTTTCATAGCAAATAGAAACTTGTCATGCCAAGTATGTCACTGGTCAAAAGAATGTTTATTTTAACCAGGTCAGTTTCATTAATTCCTGATTATAACTGAAGCTTAATCCAAATCCAAACTTTTAGTTATATTGTGCTAGAGATAAATTTTGGGGAAAAAAAGTGGGAAGAGTAGGATTAGTAAACTCATTTGCTTTCTAATGTTTCAGTTGTGATATTGTTGTCAGGTAGGTTAGAAACTTGCTTCTGTGACAGATAAAGATATGAGTTCAACTCTATCCCCAAGCCAATTGTGCTTATTTTGAAGAGAAAATCTATCAAAAGCAGTTTTAAAAACTGTAACAGCTGTGTTCTAACATGTGAATAAATGCTCTGTTATAATCCATACCATCTAGTTATTAATTGAAATGACAGCACATAACAACATTAACCAAGGAGGAAAAATATCTAGATTTATGAAAGTTTATGATAAAATTATCTGAAATCTTATCTTTTAGCTATATTCACTTGTTTTGAAACATTGCAAGTATAAAACATCTTTCTCTATTGAAATTAACATTTGTTTAAAAAATCTATTATAACTTGAATTTGTAATGTAAATGAGTATAAAAAGTGTGACCTAGGTTAAAAATATTTTACTATCCTTCTAATTAAAAAAATAAATAACTCAAAATATTATGTTATTATTGTTAAGTAAGTCTCTATCATATTTGACTAGCTATTGTCTAAGTTCTGCCTCCAGGCTTGTTCAACTCCATGAGGGCTGACACAGGGTTGTATAAGAATTGTGCAGAGCTATTTTATCTATGTAATATTCTTGTGTACAATTGAAATGTAAATGGTTTTATTTTACTGTTATTTCTCTTTTCTTTTAAGAAGGGTATTAAATAGAATATTAAGCTTACCAATGACATTTTTGGTTGGTTAAAGGCCGGAAGATCTGTGTCCTAAAGCTACGCTTTTGCAGAAAATAAAGAAGTCATCTAGATTTGTGAATTGAGGCAGTAGAAATTGGTAAGACAGATTATATATATCAACATGAGAAAAATGGTTTTCTTCCACCTGGTGGTCAATGTGAATTTGGAGACTTTTTAAAAAAATAATACAGACTTCTTCAGTAAAAGATTAGTGGTAACTTTGATATAAATAAAGATTTTTTGAAAATGTAACATATTAGTTACATTTCAAACTAAAGAATAAGATTTATTATTGTTCTTATTCCTTTCCTTGATCCTCATTTGGTTCCCTTATGTTCCTCCTAGGGGAGGAACCATCTGGTATTTTTCTTTTGCCTTCTGACTT
>JAGFMF010011783.1:669964-697034 GCA_019455555.1 Galemys pyrenaicus | reverse complement strand
AGAAAGAAAGAAAGAAAGAAAGAAAGAAAGAAAGAAAGAAAGAAAGAAAGAAAGAAAGAAAGAAAGAAAGAAAGAAAGAAAGAAAGAAAGAAGAGGAAAGAAAGCTGGCGAGCAAAAACACTAACTTAAAGGGCTATATACACTCCTATAGTCATTACAGCACAATTTGCAATAGACAAGCTATAGAGTTAACCTAAGTCCTCAATGACAGATGAGTGAATTTGGAAGTTGTATATATACATATATACATACATACATATATATACATATACATATATATGCAGAATGGAATATTACTCAGCTATACAAAAGATAAGCTCTTTCCATTTGCAATAATGTGGATGGAACAGGAGAGGATTATGCTAAGCAAAATAAATGGGAAGGAGAAAGGTAAATACTGGATGGTGTCACTTGTATGTGGAATATAGATGAATAAAACAAAGGGTGACATAAAACCAAATGAAAAACAAACCCTAGAAATATGATTGTAGAATTGAGGTTACAAGAGTAGGTGTGACGTAGGGAAGAGGAACTGGGGAGAGGGCAGCATGGACTATGGTAGTGGACTATGGACACCTTGCTGGTGAGTGTGGTATTGTAACTGATGCATGAAGGGTGTGACGCTGTATCTCTAAATCACAAATAATGTTGTTAGCTAATGTTACCTCCAAAAAAAAAATAGCATAAATAAAACAAGATGAAACAAAAGTTTTGAATATCAGTCTTTTATCTGGGGCCTGACTTATTTCACATGTATATACTACTTACACACAACCTCATGATCAATAACAATCACACAAATGGTTGGAAATCACACAAAATCTTTTTTTGCATTAATATTGGAAAACCCAAGCGATAAAAAGAGACTAGTGGTATTTTTAGCTGTTAGATCCAGTGGTTATTGACATAATTGGAACTTACAGAGACTATCTTTGACAGGGTTTAATCAGTTAAATCCTCATCTTCCGCATAGCAGGGTGCTTTTCTAAGGACAGAATACAAATGAATATCCATGAGAAGGAAAAGAGAAAAAGTTGACTATGAAATACAAATGGGATGTCTATGATCTAATCACAGAATTATTTTAATTCTAGTGAATTAAAATTTTAAATAGCTTAAAAATAATAGAGTACATCTATACTTTCAGTAGATGATTTGATGTAGTGATTTTGATTTTTTATGTAACATTGAATACTAAATTTATGTAATGGTTGTTTACTTTCATCTATTGTAGTTACAAGATTATTTTAAATTGAGTTTTGAATTAATATATATTTTAAAAGTTTCATTTCTAGACCAGTTTTTAGTTTACAAAAATTAAGAGCAATGTACACATATTTTTCATATTACCCATGCCCACATACATCTATAACCTCTCCCAATATCAACATTTTTTGCTAGAATGGTAGATTTTTTTTTTTATTGAGGGTGAACATTGACACATCCTGATCACCCAAAGTTTGTAGTTTACTTTGATGTCTCCTTGATGTATATTCAGTGGTTTTATATATTATCTAGAATGATATGGAGTCATCATTGTAGTATCACTCAAGGTATTTTCACTGTCCTAAATTTTCTCTGTGCACCACCTATTCTTCTCCCCTGTCCACCCCCAACTCTGGAGACCATTGATCCTTTGCATTATTTCCACAGTTTTGCCTTATCCGAATGTCAAATAGTTTGACTACAGTGTGTAGCCTTCTCCCTTCTCAGATTGATCTTTCGCTTAGAAATTTGCATCTTAGTTTCCTTTTTAGTTTTATCTTTACATAGCTTAGTAACTCATTTCCTTTTAACACTGAATGATAATCCATTATTGAATGTACTAGAGTTTATTGAATTATTTACCTATAAAAGGCATCTTGGTTGCTTTCAATTTTTAACAATCAGGAATAAATCTGCTATAAACATCCATGTGCATTTTTTGTGTTGAGAAAATTTTCCAACTTATATGGATAAATACCAAAGAGAAAGCTGCTGGATCACATGTAAGGTATGTTTAGTTTTGTAAGAAACTGCCAAAATGTCCTCCAAAGTGATTACCTTTTTGAATTCTAGCTAGCAATAAATGAGAGTTCCCATTGCCCCACATCCTTGTCAATATTTATTGTTGTCAGTGGTCTGGGTTTTGATCATTCTAGTGGTTGTGTAGTGGTATCTAGTTTTTGTTTTAATTTATACTTTCCTGATCATGCACAGTGTAGAATATATTTTCATATTAAATATTGATGAAACAACTGCAAATGTCATTTAGGTAGCCAAATCAGTTTTTATTATGGCTTTCAGCTCTTTCAATATTCTCAAGATTATATTCATGTTTGTGAAATAATCTTATGTAGTATATATTATTTTGCAGAATAATTTATATTTTGATATATACTTACAATAGATTGTAATTATATAATACTTGAACTAAACTAAAACCAATCAATTTAAGTTCTTGTACTGAATCTGTAGTTCCATGGTCTCTCAATATGACTATATGGTTTGTAAGTAATGCTGAGTTCCTGTCATAGAAAAAATTATAGAAGTGCTCATGGGTGATATTTGGAAATGGCTTTGATTGTGAAATAAGTTATTTCTACCAAATTTCTTTGTGTTTTGAGAACAGGTTAGGGGGAAATCCTGGTAAATAGAATAAATTTCTCACATTGTCACTACCCTCAACTCATTAGTGCTGCTCCTTCTTCTACTTTCCTTTTATTTATTTATTTGTTCATTTATTTATATATATTTGACATAGATTGTAATCCTCATGTATCTGCCCTAAACCCTCTCCCTCCCCCTTCCCCACCAAGTGTTCCCAATTTGTCTTTGTCTTTTTTTGTTGTGTTATTATTATTATTATTATTATTATAGTTATTCTTTTCCTTGATCTTTATTTGGTTTCCTTATATTCCTCCTGGGGAGGAAACCATCCGATATTTTTCTTTTGTCTTCTAAATTATTTTGCTGACTTCAGATTAGGTGAAACATAATCTGGATTCATGTTGAATCCTAGGAAATCTGAACATCATAATATCTGGACAGACAAAGGAGTGGAATCAGTTCTCAAGAAGAGGAAGCTGTACTTGTTAGAGGGATATTAATTAAAGGTTTAAGTAGGAAAACCTCTATTTTTTCAACTACTGCTCAGAAGAAAGATTGCTCAATACAGAAATTCCTTTGACTTTAATTTATAATTTTAATATGAGAGTAATCATTTTACAATGTCAGTGTGCATACACATAGTAAATGTATGGATGACTATAATGATAACATGTTGTGACAATAAAATTTTCCATATTAAGATTTTTTTCAGACAGCTATTTTTTTACATGCTAATACCAACCATATTGTTTTCCCGTTATTTACTTTGCTTTATAATTTTTATCTTAACGTAATTTTACTTGTAATTTCATAAATTTTGGCCATAAATTTATTTACTATTCTGCCCATGATCCTCATTATCGTCACTTAATTATATTTAATATATTTATTTTTATAATCCTTTAAGTTGCCTATTCATTAATATTTTATTGGTTGCAAGTCTTCTTTACTTTAAATGCTAGTAGGGGTCTCTTAGACATTGAAATATCTCTACTAGATATTTTACCTCAACCTTTGTTTTTATTCTGAAAGTTTTATTACTTTCCTTCTATTTAAATATATTCATCTAATTTTAACACTTTAAATTGTAAAATAACTATTTTTCCTCTCTGTTTGCTTTCAAGAATTAAGAACTGAAACTAGAACAGTTTTCCTATTTCTTCAGCCTGTGCTATTTTTCTAGACCATATTACTTTTCTAATAATGTGATCTCAGTTATCATAGAAAGTCAAAAAATCACTTCAGTAAGTAAACACGGAAAATCTTGCATAATCTAATTATTTAAAGGAAACAAGGTGACATATATCCAGCTGAGGTGAAGCGTGTTCACAAAGCTGTCTCTCTGTTCTATCTGAAATTCTTCATCACCACACATTTTGGAGACATTTTGCTGAATTCTGGTATCTGAGGATGCTGGGAAGGGAATCTCCTATTCTTTGTGTTTGAAAAGAGAGTACATATTGTTCCCATGGCTAACTGACCTTAAAGCATTCTTTGTAAAAAAGGAATACATTCTTCCTCCTAGGTGTGGAACCAAAGTAAATAGATACCATTTCACACCCATCATAATAAGAAAAATACTTTTCCCATTATTCCAAGTGTTACTAAGGATGTAGAAAAATAAGAACCCTTACAAATCGCTGATGGCATTGTATTTGGTATGAACAGCAAAAAAAAAAAAAAAAAAAAAAAAACACAACTCTTCAGTATTTNGTATGAACAGAAAAAAAAAAAAAAAAAAAAAAAAAACACAACTCTTCAGTATGTGTTAAAGTTGACATATATCCTACATGTCATGTCATTACTTTACTGTTAGGTGTATACTTTATAGTGGCAATTCTCATACTTTTGATATTAGGGCAATTTAAATTCTAAAAAATTTACTGAGGATATCAAAGAGATTTTATTTTGTAGACTTTATCAGTATTTGCCATATATCAATTAAATCTGAGAAAAAAGTGTAAATATTTATTTGTTTACTTTAAAGCAACATAAGAAGTTTGTTAACATTAAAATAACACATCTTATGAAAAATAACTTTTCTAGCAGAAGAACAAATTCATGACGTAAATGGTATTGTTTATGACTCTTTACCTGGCTTAATAGGAGACAGTTGGAGTCTCACATCTGCTCTGTATTCACACTGTTTCAATATGTTGATTTAGCTGAATTATATGAACAACACTCATATTTTAAAAGGGAAGGAGCATCTGAATAACCTCTTAAAATGATTATGGATATTCTTTTTTTATAAAAAATAAATAGTGCTTTCTAAAGTTTACTTGCAACAGTAGTTTGTACTCTTTTACACAAAAAACACATTGCTCTAATTTGTACATTGAATATATTTTCCAATGACCAATTTGTTATATAAGCATTGATTTTTTGGAAAATACTGGTTCACTGGTTATGCAAACCTTCCAATCATACACATATTATTCAAAAGATGTTTTGAGCATTCCTATGATCTTAAGAAATATTGGGTTCCTCTAGGGCTTTCAGACTAAATGAGAACTGATGCTTTAGAGTAACTTTAAGTTGTTCACAAAGAGACATTAGTAACATAATAAATTTGTCTGAATTATATTGAGTGAAAATAGGAAACAATGTGGATGTTTAACAGGAGAATAGAGTAATTTTATAGTAGAGTCATACAGTCAAATTGAATTCTAGGGATAAATCATGAAGGATTTTCAAAACTATACCTGCTAGTGGAAAAATTATTTGGTATGATATAACATGTAAAATTTAAGAACACATAAGAAATATATTATAAATCTTTTATGGATATATAAGCACATGATAAAATAAAAAAGCATAGATGGGAGATGCTAATACCAAGCTAGATGGAATGGAAGAGACCAAACTCCTTAAAAGTTTTAGAAACTATCAGTTCAGAGTAAAACTATATAAATAGCAGAGTAAGTCTGTAATGCTCAACAAATGAATTGAGCATTTGTATTTAGAGCACTAGATCAGATTTCGTATACCACTACTTCCCTGTAGTTATTGAGCATTTGGATTACTGTCCAATCTATATAAAGCCTTGATGTTAAGTTCTAAACAGTATGAAAACATTTATCTTAATACTCCCATGTGATTTGAGTGCACAGAGGAAGCATACCAGAGCCTAAATTAATTTCAAATGATGTTGTGCATTTAGAGTATTTAGTGGGAAGAAAGAAATATCCTTGAATAACTGTGGAATTTTCCCCAAAGATATAGCCAAATTAACTTCTCTCTGTATTAGTCTGTTCCTAAGAAAGAAGGCAATATACCCAAATATAAGGAATTCCCTGTTGGGAAGAGCACATAAATCCCACATACCAATATGTAATCTAGGCCTTCATCTTCAAATATGAGCGGACAATAAAATAAATGGGCAGGAAATAAAGCACAGTAAAAAAAAAAAGAATACCAAGCTAATAACACAGAGTAACTATTACCAAGAGGGGAAAAATATTACTGAAAAAGAAGAAAACTTACACTGAGACATCGGAAAAGGTGTTATATCAAAATAGTTAAATGTTCTAATAATAAAGTGCTTCTTAGACAATGAGTATACAATTATAATTAAATGAATGTCAGTGGTTAATTAGCAGAAGAGATACTGCTGAAAATTAAGAGTGAACTGGAAGATGGAGTTAAAGAATTACTTTGAAGACAATTGAAAAAGGGCAAAAATTAAAAATGTAAGAAAAAAATCAGAGAGGTTATATTCCAAAGTATATTCAATAGAAATTATAAAAAGAGCACAATAAAAAGAAAGAAGTATGGAAGATGGGAAGTAGGTAAATAACCATCAGGTGTAAAAATAAGTGAGACTCAGATTCAGAGGGCCCATAGTGTGGTCTGAAAGTGAAAAAGCAATAACCAGATTCTACATAAAAAAGAAAAATAAAGTTTAAAAAATTCTTATATTTTTATGTAATGCTCCTATGAAATTTGCTGATGTTAACAACTATGTGTAAGTATCTACTTATTTGTCTATACTCTTTTCATAAGTACCATCTGAAAATAATACTGAAAATCTAAGTGACAGCAAAAAGATAGGAAGATACCAGCATATCATAATTCCGTTTCCCCTTTAATTAATAAGCACATTTGTGTAATTTCAATCCCAATTTAAATGATCATTTATGGAATTTAAAAATCCTATTCTCAGGTTCACTTGAAAGGAAAATAGTTATCAGTTTCTAAAAATTTGATTGGGGAGCCTCTCTGGTGGTACAAGGGGTTAAGGTGGGGTACATGAAGCATTGGTAGCCACTGCAGTAGGAGCTCAATCCAGGGCTAGGGAGGTGACCCATGTGGTATAGCAGACTTCTCCTGTGTCATTTGTTGCTCCCCTCAGCAGTGTACTTCAGTGGATCTGCCTGTTTTGTTCCCTACTCTGTCTCTGGAAAATTCTCTCATCCTTACACCTCAGGCCTGTACCCCAGTTCTTGTATGCATAAATATTTTTTTAAAAATAAATAAAAATTTGGTTGGTATTGTCCTGTCAGATATCAAATTATATTATAAAGTTAAAATTACTGAAAGATATACGAGACAGTTGTAGACGTAATGTAAATCAGACTCATTCTGAGATGTGGAATTTAGCATTTGACAAAAGTAGCATTTAATATTGATAAAGAAAAGGTAGTTAATTCAATACATAGTGTTGGGTAGTATCTAATAGGAAAAGAAATAACCTTTCATTGATAAAGGTAAAAGAACATGATTAACAGTACAAAAAAAAGTGCTGGAATAAAATGCATAATACTATTTTTATGACATCAGTGGAGATTACTTGGTCACTTCTAACATGCAGTAGCAGTACCCACCTCCTCTCCTCTGCCTGTCCTCCTATCATCTTTATTTTAATTCTTAGTTCTTCTCACCAGTTCATTTTATCTATGTGATATTGCATGCATGTCTCTTTTAACTAGAATGTATATTACATGAATGCAGAGATTTTTGCCTGTTTAGCTCTTTATTTGTAGCCTCTGGTATAATGGAGGCCCTGAAAAAATTGTTGAATAAATGAAGGAATGATCATTTAAAATTTTTTAATTATTATTTGCATTATTAAAATTATTTTGATATTTTGATTATTGATAAAATGTTTACGTATTATATACTTGACTCATTTAAATAGAAATGTATTTTAGTTTCATAAAATGGAATATAAAAAAATTTGTTTGCTAGTGTGATAGTTATAAACTTATGATTATAACCTCAAACATTCATATGTGGTTAAATACTGTTTTCCTTTCCTATTCTTTACACCACTGCAAGTTCCAACACATAAAGCATTCTTTGAAGAGGGATTATTTTGAGGGAAAAGTCTTGTACATGCAAAATTAGCTGCCTGAAAATGGTGATGCTTCTTTTCAAAATGGCATTGGTGACTGAAAATCATTTGTTTTAAAGGTGAAAATATTGTATTGTCTTGGCCATTTCCTATTTTTTGTACTGTCTCAGTTGGAATATTTATCCCTTTCATTTAAAAAAAATTCCAAATATATATTCTTACCTCATTTTTTATTACAAACTTTATTTTAAGTTTATTTCACCAGAGAACAAATTATTGCTTTTTGAAAAAGTACATTAAGACTAAATCATGACTTGGCTTATGATAAATGAAGCAATTTAGGGCCCTCCCTGGTGGCACGGTGGGTTAAGCAACACACTATGAAGCAAACCTCAGCTAATGCAGCACAAGTTCTATCCCTGCCGCAGTGGGGGAACCCATATGGCACAGGCATAACCCGCCTGCCTATCCCGCTGCTCCCCTCAGCAGTGGATTTCAGTCCATCTGCGTGTTCTGCTCCCTGCTCTGTCTGGTAGATTCTCTCACCACCCCGTACCTCTGACCTATACCGCAGTGCTTGTATGCCTTAATAAATAAATCTTTAAAAAAAAAAATGAAGCAACTTACATGCAAAAGTAGTCAATTACTTTGAAGTACAAAATAATATCCATAAAAGTCTATGGACATGCTCATCAATAAATCAACAGATTAAAAATAAACATTTCATCTTTACATCTGAAGCATCATAATTTCACACTTCTTGATCCTTAACTTCCTAAGATTCAATGAAATGGATTCATATAAAATAAAGATGACTCTCATTTTATTAATTTGTAGATTTGCAATACATTAAAAGACTTGTCAATTCATTCTTATACTTTTTTTTAGATTCATCTTTGATTGAAAATTTCCCCTGGAATATAAGCTTTTCAAGTTTTTAAGCTGTTCTCTGTGCAAGAAAAGAGAGCCCTCCAGAGACAGATGTCAGATGGAAAAGTAAAGAGGTATTGTCAATACTAGGTGAGAATTTGTCATAGTACTGTGTTATCACCAGTAAATCCTAGTAGTAGGAGGACTTTTTTCCCCACGCTGCCCCCAGTAATGAGTTTTATACACAAATTTACATATCTTGTCATAGATACACACTTGACAGTCTACCTAAAACTATTTTTCTCATCTGTACAATTAGGTTTTCCAATCCTTTTTCTGACCTTGTGTTTATGTTCTGTGTCATTTTACCTCCTTCTTGCTGTTGTACTGATCTTTTTGGTTCTGTTTTCCTGGCTTATCTTCACTTCCTTGTTACCAAAACGTCTCAGAACATTACCTTGTACTTCTTTAAAGGAATTAGGTGCTGTCATTCTGTTAACATATGAACTGTCCTTTGTTCTTATCTCCACAGGGAATATGATCAGATAATTTCCATTCCACTTTATATCTGTAATACTGAGAAAGCAAGCCCAACAAATTAAGACAAAAGAGTATTACCTCATTTAGAATAAACATTCTCATTTCATCTTGATGAATAGATTCATTCAGTACTAACAAATAATTCTCTTCTAAACAAATAATCAAAACTGACAGCTGGTCTGGTTGTCATCTCAATGAACACAACAAAGCAGAGTTTGCATTTCACTCAATGCCAGCAAAAGTACATGTATTTAAATTTGATTCATGGTATTTATGAGAAATTCATGTATCTTTCCCTAAATCTTAAGTAAGCTCATAATGCAGTTATATTTTGACCATGTAAAATAAAACAGAAACATGACTGAAGATTCTTAAAATATATACTGAGTTGTTAATAGTATTCATTTAGCATTTCCTAAAGTAAATTATGTTCAGATTTGATTCAATGATTCAGGAAATCTTATTAGAACAATTTTGAATGCTTCCTCCAATTGATATGCTACATTTTATTTGCACTAGAATATCAAATCTGTAATTTCTTTTCTTGTGAAATTTTAACTATCTATGAACAGATGCATAGTAGAAGCATTAGAAGAGAAATGCTTTTTTTAATTAAACTAAAACTGCTTAAATTATTTTATGAAAATTAAATTATTATAATTTATAAAACCTGTATCAGTTGGAATGAGAAAAAGCTATATGATAAAAATAATTTTTATATAGTATCTTTCCACTTAAGAACAGTGAAATATACTTTTTATACAAATCAGAGCAAAACTCTCATTTGAAAGGGAAGGTGGTATTTAGAGTTTTAATTCACCAATGCAAATGTGTCAGCCAGTTACTCCAGCTACTTGTCTTTACCAGTATAGATACAATTTCTCAAGAGAAAAAGTTGGTTCTTCATTCCTTGACCCAGAATACATATCGATAAACATAAAGAGTTAAGAGAGATATTTGGGGCACATTAGAAGTTACAAAGAGAAATCTTTCACTGAGAGTGAAGAGAATAATTGTTTAGAATCCTTTATTCTGAGGACTGTCCAGAGTCTCAGCATTTATTCATTTTTATTGTTTTAATTTTTCCTTATATCCCCTTTAATTTATCCTTATAGCCTTATATATATTCCTTTCTCCCTCCCAAATCTCTCTTGACCTCAGCAACCTCACTTCCTTTGTATTGCCCACAAGTTTCTGTGTTTTGCATTATCTGTTCATTCCTATTTGCTTTCTCATGTATATGTAATTCTCTAATATCTGTCTTTGTCTTTCTTACTTGTTCTATTATGCCTTTGTCCCTGAGTACCTTCCATTTTGCTGTAAATAGTAACATTTCATCTTTCCTTTCTCACTGTATAGTTGTGGCTTCTTTGTCATTAATTAGGTATTGATATATGTGTAAATGAATTTCTGGGCTTTTCATTCTGTTCCTTTGATCCCACACATATGGTTTTAATTATTGTTGTTTTATAATATAGTTTAAAATCAGCTAATATGTTCTCTTCATTTCTCCTTATTCGTTTTCTTCTGAGGATTGCTTTAGCTATTCTGGCAATTCTGAGCATTTAAAATGGGGAATAGGAATGAAATTAAGTTTACACTGGTTATTCATTAATAAAGCATAAAACATGAAAATAAGCGTCTAGAATTACTGAGGAACCTCTTATTATACTAAAGAATAGTTTTACCTTGAGAAAATTTCTAAATGTTATTAAAGAAAATTATTCAAGTAAGTTTTGTGGTTGATATTGAAGCAGAGAATTCTAGGGAAATGACAAACCAATTCCCATTAACAACTCCTATTCACCCCTCACAGAAATGGTAACAAGTGCCATAACTGACTTTAAGTAAAAAGTTAATAAGGGCAATACAACCTGTTTTCAAATTATATGCCAGTTCTCTGGTGAATAAATGTTACCAAATAAAATTGAAAAAAAAAATATCCGCAGGGAGCACACACAGGGATCCAATGTGAGAATATCAGAGAGAAATCTTACTTTTAAGGTGTGGGGTTTTTCAGTGGTGTAAAATTAGATGGAGTCCAGTGTAGTATTGGAGGATTTGGCTCTAGATAGCACTACTGACAGCTTTTCAGCAAATAACTTGAGTAAAGACAGAGTGATGTCCATGGGATTGGTAGTTGTGGTCATGGCATCCTGTGGAAACTCTCTGCTGATTGCTTCTGTTTTCTCAGTAAAGTAAAGAGCAATGTTGTCAGCTGAGAGTGTGCAGAAAGAGGAATAATTACAGTGTGGAAACTATGAGAAGATAGTAATCAAATAAAATTAACTTTTGTTTGTAGAGAGTAATTTCAGTTCTTATTTTGTTTTTGTTCAATGATTTTAGAATGACATAAGTATTTTTCTGATTCAAAATGACTTCTCAGCTTAAAAATTTGACTTTCATTTAAGATTCAGAAAACTATGCGGTTTATATTATTTTAGATCAGTGGTTAGCTTTGGTCCTAATTTCTGCTAACAGTCACTCTTGACTTAAATATATGTGGTAAGTCCTTCAGTTACTATTATCAGCTAAATAAGCTGAGTGACATAATTGAGCTACAAAATACAGGTTAAAGAAGAGAGAAAAAGTCATCTAATTGAGGACGTTATGGAAAGATCACTTAGAAGAAATGGCATATCAAGTTTGATCCATCATTATGGCTGACATCTATAAATGATGTCATATATGGGAGAAACAGAGTTCAACATAGAATCTTGAGGAATGCTTATAATTAGAGTATTAGAAGAGGGAAAAAGGAAGAAAGAACAATTGTGATAAGGAGAAATCAAAGAGTACGGTGTTTTAGTTCATCTAGTTATGGAAACAAGACTCTAATACTAGGTACTCTGTTAAATATCAGAAACACAAGGGAATTTGTACCTCTACGGCATTCAAAGTTGCATAGGGAAGCTTAATTGGATGTGTCTCCTGTAAGGGATTCCTGAACATCATTTAAAGCAGAGAGTAAAGAACTAGAGAATACTGAGAAAATTATAATATGTTGAAATGCAAGCTGTTTAAACAGATAACTAGTACACAGACAAGTAAATCTTGGTTATTTTGTTGAATTATTTTTGTTTAAAATTCATTTTACTATGTATATATAGAAAGGCTCTTTAACTGACTATATTGAACGCTCATTGTTTCTGCTTGCCCCATGCTCTCAGGTCACAGCAGGTCACTTATCTTGGCTACTGTGACAATTGTGTGTAGACCTGTTGGGCTGATTATACTAGCTAGAAGTAACCTTTGAGATTTTGCCATTCAGGAGGGCATGAGGCTATTAAAAATGGAGTTCTTTAAGGCAAGCTGGGAACTATTGCTGAGTAGCATAAGTGAGATATACTTGTGAACTTCATTTTCTTCTGTAATAAACGGTTTTCTTATTATACAAACTTATTGCCACACAGCTTGATGTAAAACATAGCTGCATTAGCTGAATGTCTACATTTTAGTTGGCTGAACAATTCAAATGATAAAACTATTACAAATTACTTTTTCCTTCATAAAACAACAAATTATTTCTTCCTCTACATAGTGGTCGATGAAGTATAGCGAAAGATTAAACCTGTCATCAAAGTATATCATAGGTATTTTAATATGTATTAGTTAAGAATTTTCCTCCCTTGAAGTCCTGTAACATTTCAGTTTCTCTAAATTTTATTTGGCAATCCTTGCAGTGGCCAAGTTTGCATGCTGGTTGGAGCAAATCTCTTGGTTGCTTTTAGGAGTTTCTGTTTTTAGAACTGATGACAGGATTGCAGTCATCTAACCTATGGATGGCATGGCTGGGTTCTTGTAGGACTCAAACTCAAGCCCTGGATGTAGGTTTCTGGTCCAGGATTTTAGTGCCTTACCTGTGACTTAAAGTATACATTATTATTTACTAATGTAATATGTGGGTCTGCTTCATCATCTTGTGCTATTAATATCATATTTAATTAGATTTAGTTATGATCAAGGAAATTTAGTTAATATTTGAATTTCCCAACCCATCTTCTGAACCTTCCTTTCAAAGTCAGTGTTGTCTTGCCCAGTGTTGTCACTGTGTTTCAAATGGTGTGAATTGCAGGCACGGTCATCAGTTCTGATCTGATTGATCGAATAACTTCACCTAAGATACAGGAGATAAGAAATGATCCTTTCTCCTGTGTTTATGGTCAGCTGTGAAATCTCCATGCCACGCTGACTCAGCCACTGTGGGCTACTTATCTGAGCTTTTGTCTAAAACCAACTCTTTTCATTCATGCTCACAGATATAATATTCCCATAGGGTCAGGGTGACTGAAGCAAAAGGGATTTCTTTTGTGTGTAAAATCCTTTTCCTAAAACCATGTTATACTTGAATGTAGTAGAAATTGGTGTGACAAAATTGGCCCTCATTTCGAGTCTGGGCTGCTTGTTCAGAATCCCCTCACTCTTGAAAAATTAAGTTTTACAGCTTTTTCCAGTGTAAAATTTTCTCAGATTTTGTCACTTTATTTTGTCAAAAATATTCCATGTTATGTTCTAAGTTACAACAGTGTGAAATTTTATTCTTTTCCTTTCACCACTTCTTAGTTTCTTATGCACATCTTTTAACATTCTTTTAGCAATCTTTTAGTCATTTCTTTAACAAAAATCTGAGTTTAACAAAAACAAATCAAAATAAAAACAACAAAAGAAAGCAAAAAAGAAATTGACATTTCATTCCAGCAGGCATGCAGTGCCATGAAAAAACAATATTTGGAATTGTAACTTCTCTGGTAAATCTATTATAATAAGGATTTGTATAGTTTTTAAAATGTAAGTCAATTTGTAAAGATGTCCAGGTTGTTGGACAATTGAAATTTTGGCAATATATTAATTATAGCATAATAGTCATATTCTTATAAAGAAGAAAAATATGTGAAATCTGTTAGAAGTTTAAGGAGTCCCACACTCATCTCATCGCTTTTGTAAACTTAGTATAGTAAATGGAGGAGAGAAAATTCGTGGCTTAAAAAAATACTTTATTAACATGTTGATGTATACTTGAATTATTAAAAGAGGTAATAGATGCTTCTGACCTCATGCTGAAGTCAAAATCCTTCTTTTTCTTTCTTTTTTTTTTTTTTCATTTTAAACAAGAAGTTTATTTAAACAACAAGACACTTGACTTGAAGGGAAAACTATCTAGGATTCATTTCTTTTAGATTCATTTGTTTAATCCCTACTTAAAGACAGATTGCCCTACATGTAACAGCTACGTACAAAAAAGCTATAAAATTGTCCTTGGTTTTACAATGATAAATGAAAAACATTAAAATTCTCCAATCGAACAAGGTATGCAAGAATTTTTATGTTGTTCTTTTTTTTTGTTAAACATCGAGAGCAAGATAACTTACTGGAATATAAAGAGAAGAGCTGGATGAGCATGCCGGTAATGGAGAAAGGGGGTATTTTCACAGACCAGTATTTCCCCATCCCGTCTCCATTTCATGTCGATCAAAACATACCATTGGCCATTTAGTTAAAAAAAATGCAATATGCTTGTGCACATACACCAGTTACTTTATGTACAATAAAGGAATGGGGAAGGGGAAAACAAAAGAATAGAGAAAACTATACTGTAGTAGTCAGGATGTGGTGGAACCAAATTGCAGTTTCTAATTGAGAATGTCTTCTTGGTCTGGAGGAACAGAGTTCTGGAGTAAAGTAGCAGGTTCCCTTTTCAGTAGAAAGTTGAACCTCCTGTCTGCTGCTGTAACACATCTATTGTATCTTCATCCTCCATTTCCAACTGTGCAAGTGTGTCTGTTTCATTGATTGGTTGCCCGTCAAATCGGAATCTGATCTGCCTCATCGACAAACCCTATTGTTCGCAATAGGCTTTCATTAGTTTACTAAGTGGTGTATACCTCTTAAACTGCACCACAGAACCATCCTGACCTGCCACCTTCAAATTAATATGATCGTTGTTCTCAGTTTTGACTCCTTCCTTGGGCTTTTCGTCGGTCATGGCGAGCGCCGAGCGCTGGAGTCTCCTCAGCTGCTGCTTCACAAAAGAGGTACCAGGTCCGCACTGAACGAGCACACAAGCAGCACCAGGAGCGCAAAATCCCTCTTTTTCATTGGAACATTTTGATTCTTTCTCTTCTTATACCAGAATATCATAGTGAACATCAACTGTGGGCATAGACTGTTGGGTTTAAATCTTGTTTCTACTACTTAATTTCTATGAGAACTTGGGCTAATTATATCAGTGTAGCAGTCTACTAAGTAGGAATAATAAATGTATCTACTTCCTAAAGTTTAAATAAGATATTTCAGGTAAAATGTCATCACAAATGGCTCATAAAGAACAAATACAGACTTGTTTTTACTCATTATTATAACAGTCCCAACTCCTGTAGAAGCAATGATGAAAGGTAGGATGTTGTGGACAATTTGCTTCTGCCTTGAAAGTTCTTTTTCATTCTATCAGCATTTTATTGTTTATAGAAGCCTGTAACTCATGAGTACTTTCAGGTTTCCAAATTGTTTTTCCTCAGTAATTTGATGCATAGGCCATTTGGTTTCCTTTCTCAGGCCTAGTATCAGTGGTCCCAAATCAGAAAAAAAGCACATGAAGAAAAATTGGAGCGTAAATTACAAATGAGTAGAATTATTTAATAGATAAGGAGATGTTGGATAAAAGGTTTTCAATTGTTCTTACTGCTAAACTCTTCAGAAAAACAAAACTTTATGACACAAAAACCTTACTTAATTTAGAAGCCATAGTCATCCCTGGTCTTCCTCATCAGAATTGTTGCAATAAGTCAGACAGAATTTGCAGTTCTTCAGAGTAATATAATCTTTTTATAAATGTATTTGCCCACAAATCACAATTATTATTAAAATTTAGTGTGATACTTGTTATCAGGGAAACAATCTATCACTATTTGAAATGTGTTTATCCTTTGAAACAAATGGAAGAGTTTATTCTATAAAATATTAGGCAAATTTGATTAAGCAATAAGCTTAAGAGCATATGAAATCAATAGTTGGAATGACTGAGGAGTTCTCATTCACAGCCCCTTTACTCGACTCTCAAATACTATTTTGCCTTATGTTGGGTCAATCTATAGACAAAACTATAGACAATCATGTTAACTTAAAGAGGAAGAATCCCTTGAATTTCACTAGGCACTAGAGAGTTTTATAAGGATCATAAAAGCCATTGCATTTAACGTCTGTTTGGTCAAGATACTGTTCCACCTATCCCTTCCCATTGACAATCTTATATTTTCATTAAGCATGTACCTGGCCAAATGCTATGAGTTCAGTCTAAAATACAGTAATTGTAGTAACCCAGGTTCTCCAAGAATTATTTGATAAACATGAATATGCACATTTTGGAAATTGCTTTGTTTTTAGAATTAATGAAATTAACATTAGTATTGTTGTAGCAACCTCTGTTGTAAACTGTGTTCAGAGTGCTGGACCTCATAGGTCTTAGGTCAGGTTTCCCTGAAGTGATCCTTATATGATCCTTACGCCAGTGATTTATTGAGAAAGATTCCAGGTGAATCCTTTAAGGGTTGGTGTAAGCAGGTGGGGAAGAGGGAAGAAAGTAACACAGATACCAGTTAGGCAAAAGTCTATGAGGCATAAACTTGATGCTGAGGAAGTCTGGAGAGAAAGGTATGCCTCAGATTGTATCCTGGATGAAACTGGCATCAGTCAGTTTTTGACTAAAGGTCTTTTCAAGGAGAATGTAAACTTACAGAACTTCCTTCCTTTACTGTGGCAAAGCAGCCCCGGAACCTCACTGGCCATTATCTACAGGCAGGGGAGGGGTGCAAAGAAAGCCTCTAGGGCCTCTAAAAAATTATCTTTGTTCTTTGCATAAACTAAGCATTAATATTCAAAACATACTTGGAGATAATGAAATTGTCTAAAATCTCACAATAATAAAGTTCAGAGGGTAAATGTTAAGAAATACTTCATAATCATAATAGTATCGTGGATTTACAACAATGAATTGATTCAAAGTACTAAAACAAATGTGACTTTCAAATGCCTCAAACATTTTTATGGAACAGGTGAGAAAGTGATACTATATAGAGCTGTATATTTTTCCCCCAAAAAAGGCTTTAGAGATATTAAATCCAATTTTTAATGCTTCCAAATAAAATAACACAAGATTAGTACAATGGATTACATAGAAATGGTCATGAGAAGAATTCAGAAAACCCTTAGCTTTAGGATCGTTTTAAGTTAATAATTTTTTTGATATGATGTAAAATAATTTACTAAAATATGCAAAAAAAATGCCTGAATCCACCACTAGAAACAAACTATCTTTACACAAAAGGAAAAGGTTTCCTTTAAAATTAAAATAAATCTTTAAAAATATTAAATTAAAATAAAGTAAATGGAATACTAAAGCTTTAGAATTTTCTTGCTCTTTTTTAAAAGATTTATCTTTTTCTAATTTATGCATATAAGAACTGAGGTGTAGGCCAGAGCTGCGGGGTGGGGTATGTGTGTGAGAGGATTCACCAGAGACAGAGTGGGGAGTAGAACTGGCAGATCGACTGAAATACACTGCTGAGACAGGAGAGGTCTGCTTCACTATGTGGGTTAGCTCACTAGCCAGGGATCGAACTCATGCCATAGTGGCTGGCAGTGGTTGGTGATAACTTGATAGCACTGAGACTTTAGCCCCTGTGCCACCAGGGAGGTCCTGCTTTAGAGTTTTCAAGAACTGTATCTCAATTACTTTCTATAACTCTCTCCTGTAGGCATTTTTATTATTCATATTTTAAATGAGAAAATTAGAATCACAAGGGTTAAGAAACATTTTCATGCTACCTAGCTATATTCATGATATGAGCCCAGTTATTTTGATTCACCAGCACCATAGTAGAGTCTATCATGCTGAGGACCAAAGCTAAAAATATATGCACTGCATACATACTATGTTCATTGTACCACTAGATAACTTCAGTGCCTTATATCAGAAATGAGCAAACTATTCACATTAAAACAATGTGTACGTGTGTTGGGGATGGGGGATGTCGAATGGAGTTACAAGTCCTATTAAAAATTGATGAAAGCATATAATTCTCTCTCTCATGAAAAGCTGCCAAATACATATATACACATTGCTCACATGTAATTTCTGTTGATTTAGTGACATCTGAATCCCCAAGAATAACATCTAAGCTTTAGAAAACTCTTCAAGTATGAACAACTTAAGTAGAATGAGTGGGCGACAAATGCCTGAGGAGGCTTAAACAAATACAGCTGTAATACCTGATGCTCAGGAAAGAGAGAAGGTATAGAAAATGGTAGGTCAAGAAAGCTTCATTCCCATGTTCTTTGTGTTAAAAAGTGTCCCTGAATATTCTCTCATCCAATTTATTGATAAGCTGATCATGATCTACAGCCTTCTTCAAGTTAAACATCTGGTTTCTGCAGTGTGTAAAGTCTCTGTTTCCTGAACATCTTGCCATCTGCAAATATCAGTCAGCATGGGATTCAGGGGGAGAATACTCTAACTGCCCCCTCCCCAGACCCTTTGATTTCACCATGGATTCCTTATTGTCAAGCAGAAACACACACACACACACACCTCCCATTCCTGTTGCCTTAATCAAGTGATGGATATCATTTATTCAAGGTAGAATTCAAGTCATTACTCTTTTCTGATGCCTTGCCCATGCTGACCTAAAGGAGTCTGTTCCTTGAAAAGGCATATTACTGTGAGCAGAGTCACTATTCTGCTGCTTGATTTTCCATCCATCTTATTTAAAGAATTATTTGTCTTCAGGGTCATCTTGTTTATTAGTCAAGAAGTATCTTAAATGGAGGGACTATATTTCATATACTTTTAATTCCTCTCTAGCTCCTCAACAAATGTTTGAGTGATAGACTGTGGGCTCTGCGAATTTAGTTCTACCTCTCTTTAAGTGGCATATAATTACCAGTAATTTTTCTCTTAAAGCATACATCTCATCTTGTTTTGTGTTAAGCTTGCCAGACTAAAAAGCATTTTATCTGGGTTGCTTGGATACTAATGTTTTCTTCTATGCTTTATGAAAAGACTTTGTAATGCCTTTCAAACAATTTGTTCAACCTTTTAATTTTCTCAGGCATGGAAGATATAGCCAGATGCATTTTAATTTTGATTTACTTACTATACCCAAATAAAATTATCATAATACTTTTTCACATATTAATTTATATTTTCACTCATTTAATACATAAAGATGAGGTGTATATAAAAATTATAATTAAAGATATAACTCATTAAATGATATAAAGGGAACAGCATACTAGGTGAGATAAAAAAGGGAGCATTTACTTCTGTAGGGGACATGAAGAAAGGCCTTCTGGGTAATAGTGTTGAATAGGCCAATAGAAATATTTTGAGATGGTTACAAAGAATCTGAGTACCAGTGAGACAACCTCAATGAGTTATACTTCTTTGCTTTTTCTGATACCAACTTTGGACTCTGGTTCTCTTCTGGTCATGTTTATATTTAGTATTTGTACTTCAGATCCATAGATTGATAGATCCAATTCAACTCATGCAAGATATCCCCAGGGAACATGACTAGCCTAAGTACAAATTCCAAATTCTAGTGTGGCTTTGCTTAGAAACCAGATTTTTTTGCCTCCAAGACAGAGTTGATTTTGCCTACATACATTTTTCTTCCTGGAGATACCTGGTTAACCTCAAGAAGACTGAGAAGAATGCTGAAGATGTTGATGTTACAGAGGAATAGAGAGTGTAAATATTTCAGAGAGCTGACATGAATAAATCTACAGTTCTGCCTGGTTTCTTATATATAAAGCATGTTCTGTAAAGATTCTAAAAGCAGATATTCTGATAGGTTTATAAATCATAAGTATTAGAGATTCCTTTCTCCACTCTTAAAGCAGGTTTCCAGTCCTATCTAGATTGAGCAAAACCTAGAAAAACTAAATGAAGAATAAGATTTAGGGTTAATGACCAAATATTCCTAAAAGGAAG
Source organism: Galemys pyrenaicus (assembly GCA_019455555.1). Lineage (NCBI taxonomy): Eukaryota > Metazoa > Chordata > Mammalia > Eulipotyphla > Talpidae > Galemys > Galemys pyrenaicus. Next base: position 676,752 of record JAGFMF010011783.1, on the reverse strand, counting down.
TAAAAAACATTATAGAAGTGGTGAGGCAGAGATAGTTAATGTATGTGACTTGGCATTGCTCTTAGTTGGGAAATGTATGCTCATACATGGCAGGACTTTGGCAAGTATAGAATGTTGTTTTGCTTCCTAAATGGATTGTAGATAACAAACAATGAAATTACTCATACCATGAAGTCCACAAAATACTTACTGAAAAATCAAGTTGATATTTATAAAGGTACAAAAGGATATATATATATATACATATGCATATATATATGACAGGAACACTTATTTTTTTTTAATAAAAATTTCTTTGTAACAGATATCAGAGCTCTCCTTTTATCAAGTCATTGGAATAGCTTTTACTAAAAACTGAAGTGGCATTTAACAACATCTTAGTGATTTAGAATCTAAATTTCTAAGGCAAGGTATTTGATTCAGAAAGTTCTTAATGTTTTGAAATTTCATAGTTCATATGTTATTCAAATTTCTTAGCTTTTACCTAATGTCCTTTATTTTCTGTTCTAGGATTGCATCTAGAATATCACATTAACTGAGTTATCATATCTCCTTGGTATCCTCTTCTTGCCTTTATTGTTGCTTAGCATAAAATCTCTCTCTGTTGCTTTAATTATTTCCAAATGTTCTTAACTGGAATAAAAAGGATAAACATAGATAAAAAGTGTGAAGATCAGGATGACAAGAACGAAATTACTTATATTTTATATTTGTATTACATCTGCTTCGCTAATTCTGTGCCTTGGCTTTCACTTCCTGATATTTTTAATATGAATTGAGTTCACAAATCAATTTCAGTTGAGGGGTGTGTTACCATTTTGAAACATAAGAAAGCACATGTGAGAAGGTTCTAGACTGAACCAGGAAGTCCCAAATGAGAGTTTCTCTCTTTTTTCATAGAAATGCAACTTAACATTGGGCCTGCTAATTATGTTTTAGCCTGTGGGCTCATTTGAAAACATCACAGGAAAACAAGCAGCTCTTGCCAATGTAACTAACAAGACAGAATTAATACTAAGATTATTAACGGTTCTTTAAAGAATAGTGTAATCATGATACAATGCTCAAAGCAAAGATATGCTAAGGGAGCTATAGAATTAAGTAGGGGAATACTCCAATAGTTAATTACCTTGGGGGCACCTCAGACCAAGCTAGGACCGCTTGTAATACACACACAACACATTATGTGTATTTATATGCATGTTTCTATTTCAATATATACTACATATGCATGCTTTTCTAAGACTCTGGTGAAGAAGTGAACACAAAGATGAATTAGACATGATCTGTTTTTAAAGGAATTTACAGTGTAGTGAGGGACATTAAACAAGTTTGCACAAGAAATGTACAAAGTTGTGCTGTGGAAGGAAGTGCTGAGTGTGAGCTGAGTATGGAAAGGATCACTACTCTATGTTCTAAATTTCGTGGTCTGAATGAAAAAGTGACTCTCAAATTCCCCCCACCTCAGCACTGAGATCAGAAGAGCAAAACAGGATGGAACAACTAACAAGTAGGATGTTTTAAAGCCACAGCATATTGCCTGTGAGGATTGAATCTTGCTTCTTTCTTATGGTATCATACCACAGGGATGTAATAAATATCTTATTGCTTACAGAACCTATTAGCTTTACAATGCAAAGAATAAGAACAATGACTGGTGGCTTTTTTAGTGAGCAAATATATATTTCTTCGTTTAAAATATTCCTTATTTTCAGTAATAGCTGACTTTGTACTAGAAATAACTGGTAAGTAGCCCAATTAGGAATGGCTTCCACTTGCCTGTATCAAATGTCAACTTAAATTTCCCTGTTATTAGAGTTCACAAAGAAAAGGCAAACTAGGAAAATTAAGCGATTGTATTATTCTCTTTGCAGACTGTGAAATATGATTTTAATGTTTGAATTGTGAGTGGGTGTAATGTACACGTTGTTTTAAGATTTGTGTATGTGGGTGTGTGACACACGCACATACACAAATACAAAGATTATCTATCTATCTATTGATCTGTCTATATAATATATATCCTCAAAACAATAAATTTAGGTGAACTCCAAGCAGCACCAGACTATGTAAAATCACTATATATCACAGCCCAGGGTAACAGTGTAAGTCAGTAAGTGTATAAAATTGCATCAGGGAAGCCATTCATTCACTGGAGAAAGCTCTTATGCAAACCCCATTAGTTTACTCTTTTTTATTTTTTTTAACAGCTCATTGAATCTCTACAGGAAGATGAAATAGAGTGAGGATGAAAGTTGAAGTTTATTTGCATATGATTTGAATTGCTTTTCTTTATGTAGATGTGGCTAAATTGTTACACATTTATTAAAAATGGTTTCTTTTGTAAAGGTAAAGTAATGAAATTGAATATACCTTTCCATAGTAGGGTCTCACTTTCATGTAGAACAACCAGAAAAGAAAACTGCAAGAGAACTTGCAGATTCTTTTATACTTATGTTCCTAGAAATATAAAGCCTACAGAATACATTCAGGGTTGTCAAAGTGCTCAAATATAAATATAAGAGTTCATGGAGTTCATTCAGAAGATCCTTGAGTTTATTGTGAAATTGAATATAGGTTTTACCAGTAGGTGCCTCCAAGTGTACACTATATTCCTGCTACAGCTCATTAAATCTCCCTACAAGACTCTCTAATACTATTTCATGAAGCTTGTATTGTTTTTTAAGTGTAAACAATGTTATTAACCATGACAACCAGCAATAGAGATGAACAATGATGACAGATATCATTGATACAAGGCAGAAGCAGAGGAATAAGAAAGTAGAAGGGGAAAGACTGAACAGGGAAGACTTATGAGATGTGAGTGGGGAAAAACAGTTATGGTTAGGAGCAACTAACTTGCTAGATACTATTTTTTAGGTACTAGTTGACAACACCAGTGGTCTGAGAAAGAAAAACTACTTACATTTGTGCTTAAAACTAAATACTAACAGTAAGAAGTACACATTAAGACTTCATGAACAGAATTAATGTGCTACTACTCCCTGGGAAATTTTGTAACAAATCTTTGATTAAAAGTTGCCTTCTAGCGGGTACTCATATAAACAATAATAACAACACTGATAATCCAAAAGGTAAATTGGGAAAAGTACATAGACAGCAATAATGATTGTAATTTTTTAATGTAAGTTTTCATTTGTTGAGAAATATTTAATTGGGTAATAAAATTTTGCGTGTTTTATTCTTGAGGAATGCCAAGTCACTTTGATAGAGACATAGTATAAACATACATCTTAAAATACCAAGACAAACCATTAACAAATCATTTAAAAAAGGGTCTCAGCAGGTGGGTCATGAAAGAGATGTCAATAACGAAGTGGTCAGTAAGAAAGTAGAGGCATGTGAAGGAGATTGTAGGTAAAAGTAGCAGTGTCATGAAATACTGTGTGTTTTTTTAAAATATTTTTTTCATTATTATTTATTTATGCATACAAGAACTGGGGTACAGGACAGAGATGCGGGGGTGGTGTGAGGATTCACTAGAGACAAAGAGAAGAGCAGAATAGGCAGATGGACAGAAACACACTGCTGAGGGGAGCAGCGGGCGAGGCAGGAGAGGTCCGCTGCACCGTATGGGTCCCCTCCCTGGCCGGTATCAGGGATGGAACTCGTGCTGCAATTGTTGGGGTTTGCTTCACAGTGTGTTGCTTAACCCACTGCGCCACCAGGGAGGCCCAAAAAACTGTTTTTATGAATCTGGAAGTCCTCCAGTGCAACTACAAGTATTTAACTGCATTAATGTTTCTTTCTAGTTTTGTGAAGAAATAATTAACATATATCACTGTGTCAGTTTAAGGCATTATAGCATAGTGGTTTGTTTGACATATATTAGGGATAGCCACCATCCAGCATGATCTCATATAGATACAATAAAAAGTAAAAGAAGAAAATGTTCTTGTGAGAAAAGATCTTAGGATCAAATTCCCTTAATAACTTTCCAATATACCATACAGCATTGTTAACTGTAGGCTTACAATGATATATCATGGCTCTAATACTTTATCTTAAAATTGAAAGTTTGTACTTTGACCACCCTTCTCTAACTTTCCCCTACCCCCACCTACTACCTATCTTCTACCTCTAGTAACCATAAATTTGAATTCTTTTTTTATGAATTATTTTTTCTTTTTAGAGTCCACATATAAGTGAAATTATATATTTTTAGTTTTTTACTGTCTGATTTATTTCACTTACATAATGCTTTCAGAATCCATCCATATTGTCTCAAATGATAGGGTTTTTTTGGTATATTTTATGGCTGACTAGTTTTCCATTTTATATATATATATATATATACACACACACATAGATATATAATGAAAAAATATATAATGGAAATATATATGATGGAAATATATATATAATGGAAATATATATATAAAATGGAAAACTAGTCAGCTATAAAATATACCCAAAAAACCCCTACTATGTGTGTGTGTATATATATATATATATATATTTACTTTCAAAAAATCTCCAGGATCCAAGCATATATATGTATATTTATATATATGCCACACTTCTTTATCCATTTATCCACTGATAGATACTTAAGTTGTTTCCATGTCCTTACTATTGTAAATAACACTGCTATGAACATGGAAGTGTAGATATTTTTCAAGTTAGATATATTTTTTTCCTTCAGTTATATCCTCAGAGATGGAATTTCTGGATCAACTAGTAGTTATATTTTTTAGTTTGGAGGACCTTTCATATTGTTTCTATAGCGACTTACAGTTTATATCGTACCAACAGTGCACAGGGCTTCCTTTTCTCCACATTTCTGCCAGCATTTATTGTCTCTTAGTTTTTGATAATTGCCATTGTGGTCATATTTTACACTTCCATGATAACCAGTGATATTTAATATCTTTAATGTACCTGCTGGTCTTTTGTATGTCTTCTTTGAACAGTTGTTCATTTGTGTCCTTTGCTCATTTTTAAATGGCATTATTTGTTGTTTTTGGCTGTAGTTTATATGCGTTGTTTTATACATTTTGCATTTTCACCTCTTGTCAAAGTTATTACAAATACTTTTCACCCATTTTTTTTTTACTTAATTTACTTTACCATGATTTTTTTTAGCTTGATAATATTCCATTTATTTTTTTTATTTTGTTTCTTGTCCTTCAGGTGTCATATTTAAAAAATCATTACTCAGATCCATGTCAAGTAATTATAATTAGACATTATACCTGTTTTCTTCTAAGATTTTCATGCTATCAGATCATATGTTTAAGTCTTTAATCTATTTTGAATTAATTTTTGTGGGTGGTGTAAGATAAGGGTGCATTAGATTTTGACTCTGCCCTGGCTCCCTCTCTGCCTCTGGATATCTGTATAAGAAGAGAAAATTAGCCACATTAAGAAGGCATATGGCTAAATTTTTCTTTCCATTTATAACAAAGGCATATAATATAGATATTAGAAGGGTTGATTTTAGAAAAATGATATTTGAGGCTGCTCAGAAATAGAAGCCATCTGGGCCATAATTGTGCCATAAACTTCAAAACTACTATAGTCTGATAGTGCATAATAAAACTGCACATGTTTTGTGATATTTTCCAAAACAAAATGGATCTTGGAGATTTTTTGAAAGTAAACTTCTATGTTTACCTATCATACAGTTAAGAAATTGTATAATCTGTTTTCTAATTATTATAAAAAGAGGAAATGTGGCAAATTTTAGAGTACTGGAGTATGCAAATACTCTATTCTCCTTCAAAAGTAGTTTTATGATTCAGAAGGGAGATACAGAGGATAGATAATCTCATGAATAATAATATACCTTATATGCATATAATGATTACATATGAATAAATTAAGGTAGCATCTCTGGGTATTTTGCTTGCTCACATATCTTCATGATTCCTTGAAACTGTGATTAATTACTTCTACCTCCTCCTTAGCTTTCAAATATAATTATCTTAAATCGCACTTCTTTCTGGTTGTTGTATGCTGTGTTGGAGGATAATGGAAATGCAGTAGGCTGAAATTTCTGTATGAGGTTTTAGGAGACAAAAATAACTTTTAAAATATGATTTTGTTATATTTTCAGGTAAAAACTTTTATTTTCCTCACCCCAGAGATATACTTCTTCAATTTAGTAATGGAAACAATAAAAAATACTCTTCAGTTGTCATTGTACTTGCAATTCTCTTCTACTATATCAACTTTTGCAAAAAAGAAAATCATTTATGTTAATTTAGAAATATATGGTGCAAATCTTGTGATCTATATCGTCTTCCATAATGTGAGAGGTTTTTCACATTCTGTTTCATTATAAGCTCATGCAAAACAGTGTTCTCAGGCTTTGAGTAATTGTTGACTAGATACCCCATAAAGAGAATTTCCCCCTACTTCCTTTCTTAGTGATACAATGTGATAAACATATACCATTATTTTAATTTTTTGGTGTAACTTGCTTTAGCATTACACAATCATAAACTAACCTCAATATATTCAACTTTATTTAAATTTATTGATGAAAACATTCTGTTACTAATGTAAGACATTAACTAGCTCTGCATGGACTTAGAGCCCATAATACTAATTCTTGTTCTACCCCTCCTTTTGGTATTATGTCAGATATTTAACTTATTTATTTATTGCTTAACCTTTTTGTGTCTGTGAAGTAGTTATTTTCTTTCTTTCTTTTATGTATTATATATTTTTTTATTAAAATATTTTAAAATTTACATATACTTGCCATCAAATGTAATCCCCATGTATTCCCCATCACCATCTCACCAGTGCACCACCACCTC
>JAGFMF010011783.1:591868-663804 GCA_019455555.1 Galemys pyrenaicus | reverse complement strand
CCCTCGGGGCGCCAGGGAATGCCCCGTCCTTATTTCAAACAGAGTTCATTTAGAGATTCCTACCGCCTTCCGTCGGGCTGATGTTTCCTATATGTAAGCTAATAGTCCGTTTTCTGGCTTTTCTCTTTGCTTTTTTGGCTTTCCCTGTTATGTGTATCTGGACACTATGGGTCTAGCGTCTTCACTCTGCCGCCATCTTGCCGGAACCCCCCCATGTATTATATTTTAATGAGGTAACATTGATTTAACACTGAACATGATGCAGAGATATAGCTTCACACCCCTTCAAATGTTTGTTACCACACCACATCACCACCAAAAGCACCCATAAGGATAACTCCCTTAGGATACACCATTTTTTCCCTATTCCCCCACCACTACACTCCTCCTCTGTAGTATCAATTTTACTGTCAAATTTCTAGGGTTCTGATTTAGTTTTGTCTGTTCCTTTGTTTTATTTCTTATTTTTCCATATGAATGAAATCTGGCTTTTATCTTTTTTTTTTTTAAAAGCTTATAATTCCATTGTGTATATATATCACGTCTTCTTTATCCACTCATCTGTCCTGGGGTACTTGGATTCCTTGCATAACTTGACTACTACAAATAGTCTTACAATAACCACAGAAATGTAGCTATCCTTTCAAACTAGTGTTTTGTGTTCTTTGGGCACATATCTATGAATAGAATTTCTGGCTCATATAGTAGATCTATAGTTAATATTCTGAATGTTTTCCACAGAGGCTGGACTAGACCACATTTCCCCTATTTTAGGTCTTTTGCTTTCCCAAGGAAATTCTTTTAAAGATTGATTTATTTATGCATATAAGAACTGGGGTTCAGGTCAGAGATATGTGTGGTGAGAGGATTCACCAGAGACAGAGTACAGAGCACAACAGGCAGATTGACTGAAATACACTGCTGAGGGAAACTGTGGACAAGGCAGAAGAGGTCTGCTGCACCATGTGTGTCCTCTCCCTGGCCGGGGATTGGACTCATGCTTCATAGCATCTGTACCACCAGGGAGGCTCCAGGATATCTGTTAAGTTCTCAACTCCAAGGCCATTCTTCCCTCTTTTTCCATTTTTCTCTATGTCTTTGTATCTTCTTTTCTAGCCTCATTTTACCTACTTTCGACCCAGCATTGCTAAACAACTAATGGACAAGCATTGTGCTTTCTACCTCTTTGTCACTGAGTTGCTTCCAAATTCTCATATTTCTCTTGAGCCATACATAGTCTGAAAAGCATTCAAGAAAGACTCACAGATAATATAGCAATATAACTATAGAGGACCAATTTTTAAATGGTTCATAGTTTGTAAAATGAGCCTTTGGTCCTTATAAATATTCCTTTTATCTGAATTATATTTACTGTTCTTAGATGTAACAAATAGGGAAAACCTTACTTCAAAAGAAAAAAGTTTGATAATAAAAGCACTTTCTATGAACAACTCTTGAGGTTTACCAAGATTTTAAATGACTAGTGTTATGTAAATAAGCATTTGCCCTGAATAATCACTTCCATTATTTCCAATTTAGTTTTTAAGTGAATAGTTTAATACATGTCTGCTCAGTCTTTCAGTTTCAAATTCTCCTAGTAGGATAGAAATTTTAATTTCTTTGTGGATATTAAAATTTTCTGGAATAGCTTTCCTGAGCTAGCAGTTCTGAGGCAGTTTATTATAACATACAAGCAAAGAGTCTGGCACAATTAAATAAGAATTAGGACACCTACATTTATTATTCAATTAACCATTATTTTTCAAAATGAATTAAAGCATTTTATTTCCACACAATTTCCATTTTGTATCTGTAAAATGGGAAAATGTATCTCATAAATCCGTTTTATGAAAGAGAATATAAACTATAGCATGAATCCAATATATTTAGACTGATTATTCTAATACTAGCCTGCTTCCAAATTTTACAGTAGATCCTTTGGACACTGATTTCATATTTTTGTTGGATAGGAAGTCACACAATTGTGTAATTTATTGTCTAAATGAATTTATTGTATGGAATTTATAGCATGGAAAATAATCAAGGAGTATAGTATAGCTACCTATGAATCTTCTTTTTCAAAAGTTATAATATCAAACAATATATAGAATCTTCTTTATCAAAGGTGACAATATAAAAATAAAAATGACAAACAAAGGGAAAGGGACAAACAAAACTATATTACTTTACAATGGTGCCTTATCACATATCAACGCCTCATCCAGAAACCTTGGATAGTTTTACCATTTGACAACTCATAATATGCCACCGTCCTGAATTCCAGTCAGTAACTATATTTACAGTGATGTAATAGTAGAACATCATTACTATTAAGCATTTTAAATAGTTCTACCTGAAGCAGGAAAATTAAAGTGAACTGAAACACCCGAATATATCTCTCAGTTATCTCCCTATATGTCTCACCCCATGTGTCTCTCCCAAGTGCTTCTACATATCTGTCTTTCACATGTCTCCTCCATCTCTCCCAAGTCTCTGGTACGAGTCCAAAGCAGAGAGGCGAGCAGACTCAACTCTATGTGTCTCCCTGCGTCCATCTGCTTTCTAGCTCCGGGCATCTCAGCTCTGCTCCTCATTAAGTGGGGGCTGGGAACATGGTATCTCCCCAAACAATTTACTATGTAGAATAGCCTGAAATACAAGTGAATAATAAAATAGCACTTGGATCCTTATCTTTGTACTCAAGGTAGCACTCTTTCTTTCCATTTTTCCTGGTCTAAATTGGTTTACCCGCTCCCCAGTTGCAATTTAAAGTAATGTGAGCAATGTGACCACTTTATTCTACAAAGCTTAGGCTTAGGTGGTGATCTCTCCATCTTCAAGGTAATGGTCAATTCTCAAGCTTTTATGAGACATGCCTTTTGTCATGCCTCATTCACTCCAAGCTTATTTTCAAGCTTATAAATATGTAGAACAAGTTGTGCAATCCTTATCTGCTTGGTTACATATTAAGTGCTTGAATAGACTAAGATCCTGTTTGGGATGAAAGGCAATTTTCCTCTACTCCTCTGGTTTCTTCCAGGACTGGTTAGGTCATCAAAAAGCTTCAGATCATTTAGTGTGAGGAAAAGAGTAATTTAGTTATACACATATGGGGATCTGCAAAGATTAAAAGGATTCCATTTTAAGTCAGGGAGAAGTAGGAATATATCCTGAATTTAGGGATGGGGTAGAGGCCTGGGATATCAAGAAGGGAGAAGACTGGACTCACATGATGGGAAAACTCATAAAACCAAGTGCCCTATAGGTATGCATTTGCTCTCCCATGTAGATAGGTTTCTTCAAAAGAAAGGTCATTTTTAGGGGTAATCTTACATTTGAGTAATATCCCAATCTTAATTCTCTTAGGTGATTAGGGTAATAGTTTCTCCTGTGGTGCCTCCAGGCTAAGCTTAATTGACTTCAGCTCAAAATAATTTTCCTGTCAAAGTGGAGACCTATTCTGACCCTCTGGGAGAGGGGTAGCTATTCTGATTACCTTCAATAATCTATGCCATCCATTATTATGTGTATTTTATAAATGCTTACCTATTGCATATGTTAAATACATTTATATAATAAAAGTATGAGATTATTTTCAAAGTATTTAATATGCAGTATTAAGCTATAGCTGAATTACAGTTTTGATTAGTTCATTTTCTAGGGCAATTTCAATTATATATATACTTTAAAATAGAATATTAACTTTATATAAGGAACTTTGTTTATATTATAGTTTTTTTTAGAAAAGTCCCGAATGGTGTAAACACAACACTGTACAAATAAACACTATATTATAAACAGAAGTTTCTAATAAAAAGTTTTTTAATGTACAGTTATAAAATATGAAATAGTCTTTATTTCACCAATTATCCATTTTCTTTCAAAGAACATTTAAACTATTTTTCTAAACGATACATCCCTGAATAAAATTTTTATTTTAAGTTATATAGTTCTTAAAAACTAAGAGAATTATTTAAATGCACTTCTTAAAAATCATGATAATCCAGAATCCCTTCTTTTTATATTAATAAAGGAATATAAATAGCAATAAACTTGTACTTATTTAAATATAATATACTTTTATATGTAGGTTATGAAAAACACAATGTGGTCTTTAGGTGAAATATCTGTATAAATTTGACATAATCTAATACTGATGGGTTTTTCTTTAAATATAAGCAATGTTAAGTAAATTAATAATGCATTCCTGTTGTTTTTCAAATAATCTGAACAGACAAATTAGGAAATGAGTATGAATAGTTTCATATAAAATTTCACAATTATGTGCCAAAAATCCCTATTTTTCTTTTTATTAGAAATGACATATTTTACTTAAATATAAGACCTTTCCCATCTACCTATAGTTCTTGTATCGTTTGTATGAAACAGGCAGCAATTTGTATCAACAATTATTAGCAACTAACTAAGCTTTCACAGGAAGATAAGCTTATAGCACAATTTTGAAAAAGGACACAATTGTAATATAGACTTGTTTCTAAAGGGAATAGGAGTGAAAAAATAAGTGCATTTTCCAGGTAGGAAAACATACCAAAATAACATACTCATTTATGTTTATTACTCTTTAACATTTCCTTTGAAAAAGAAATTGTAATAAATATCAGAGTCTTGTATGAACAAATTGCTTTGTAACTTTTAAATTGTCTACAGTGTAGAATATTGAGAAAGATAATTGAGTAATGATTGTGGCTAAAATGTTATATGGACCTGTGTACAGTTGATAGAAGCCTCTGAATGCTAAGGAGAGACATTCAATTGGTGTGACAGGGTTTTATAAGGTTAGGGTAAGAATGGAAATAATAAAAATAGGGTGGGAAGAAAATTACATGCTTTGACATTTAAAATTGATTCAATTAAACATCAAAATATTCTTATACAAGAATGTCAGCTTTAGAAATGAACACAATTATAACCAATTTTAGATAAACCCATGTGTGTCAGTTTGAGTAAACTCAAAAATACAAAACCATACAAATGATTTTACAGAGAGTATTCAATATAGGGGTTTGATTAAGCAGGCTTAGAGAAATGGAAAAAAGAAGAGTAACACCAATGTGAGAGAAAGAATAGCCTTAGGCAGCACTTAGCACTTCTAGAACTAGGAAAATAGATGAATAAGGTTGACAAGTACTGAATGTTTATGTTTATAGATGTAGCCTCATGGAGCTAGGATAGGGAACCGGTATCTCTGAGACGGTGTAGTGCAACTTTTTCTGGGTGTCAGTTGCCAAAGGAGATGGGGGATTGGAGCCATCATTACTGCCAATGGAAAAGTTGCTGGAGATGCTGACATGAACAGCATGGAGACAAGGAGCGGAGATTCTGTCATCTTCACTCTCATCTCCCCTATTGACCAATTTATCTAATATCTACTATTGATTGACTGTAAATAAGATAGCTAAGAAAGGAGAACTATCATTTAGAGATCTAGTACAGCATCACAAAACAAAATGTAAACTAGTGGAAATGGAGCTAGGAAATTGTAGCTTAATAATCATATTATATAACAAATTAATTGAAAATAATCTGAAACAGTAGCATAAGGGCTATAAAATCAACATGCTAGAATGAATTTGCACATTGAAATAAGTTATAGGGGAGATTGTGCTTATGAAGAAGGATATTAACATATAATCTTTCTCTGGGGATCTTTAAAGGAAGAAAATAATTTGAATGTGTTAGATGGTTTAACACTCTCCTATCTGAAGATAGGGAAACATTATTTTCCAAATATGTGATTTTACTATCCTTAATGCATAAATGTGCACATTAAAAGGAAATTCTCTTTACTGTTAGAAACAGTCTTTGACTTATTATCATAAGTGAATATGATAGATACAAGTATGTATAAAATATAATCTTCAACTTTAAGATGTTTAGTCTGTTGGTTGAAATCATCTATAGTCCTAGATGAATAATATAAGAACTTATGTTCATGTGTGCCGTTAGATTCTTTATGTACAGGTGATAAAATACCTGAAAGAGTTGCTTATAAAAATAATATACAAAAGTCACTATATAATATACTCAAGTAACTGAACAATCTAGACTCCAATGGTTTCAGGAGTTCAAACCTGTCTAAAGACACCCTGTTGTTTCGTCATTCAGCTCTATTTTCTCCACTGTTGTTTTCATTTTTAGAAATTCTGTAGTGCCAAGAAAGTAACTGGAAAATACAACACCACTCTCAAGATACTCAGTGAAATTCATACAGATCTCATTGTTTCTGGTTGGGTGATGAGGTCACCAATGAATAATTCACTATAAAAATAAAGTTACACTTTAATTGACCTAGCCTAGTTCATATACCTGTAGAGTCAGGAATGAAAACAAATCCTTGTGAACTAACTAAAATAAAGCAGAGAAACAGTGGTTTCATTGAAGAAAAATGGGATTACCAGAAGAAAAAAGAATGCTTGTCAGTAAAAGTAGTCATCTGGTATATGATGGAATGGTCTTATGAAAAGACACACATGTATGCATGTCAAAGTTATCCAGAAGGTGATATGTAGGATAGCCCAGCAACAGTTTCAAGTATTATGACTTTGGAATGTGCATTCTCAGAAAAGGACTTTAGATAGCAAAGATCCAATGCATATAATGTAATAGAGAGGTATACATGGGGAAACATTGCAATGTAGATAGGAAAGAGAATACTTGAAAGCAAACACCAAGAAAAATTGATTGGCAACATGTTACAGAGCATGTTAGCAATCTAATCATTTATGTTATTTCAATGGGCTGTGTACAGCCATTGATGTTTTTCAGCAGAAACATGATGTAATCAGATTAAAGGAGAAGCATTTGATAATTTTCACACTTATTAAATGATGTTTTGAATAAATTAAATTGGAGAAAAGCAGAGTCAGGAAGACCAGAAGAAAAATTGTTGACATAGTCATTACAGAAAATGAGACCAGGACTAATATAGTACATTTGAAATGAAAAAAAAAAAAAAAAAAAAAAAGGATTTCTGTGACATTGTAGATGATGAAGCAGCAGGATTTAATTTGAATAGCAAGGAAAAAGGAGGAATTAAGGATAATTTAATGGTTGTTAACAGGTATTATCCAAGCAACCGCAATAGTATGCATTGACCACAATAGTGAAACACAAAATAGATTTAGCAGAAGGATAATGCATTTTCTTTACTTGTTTACTAATTTATGTCCATATTCATTTTATTAAGTATTACTATATATATGTTTGTTTACTATATATGTAATACTGTATATATATATATTTGTTTCCTATTGCTGCTATAACACATTACTATAAACAGCAATTTGAAATAATACAAAAGTAGTATTTTACAATTCTCAAGATTATGAATTCAAAATGAGTTTCACTAGAATAAAATAAAGATGTTGGCAGGGCTTCATTTCTTCTGGAAGCTATAGAGGAATATCTTGTTTTTGTCTTTTACACCTTCTAAAGATTATCTACTGTCCCTAGTTCCTGGCCCCTCCATCCATCTTCAAAGGCTGTGACAAATCTTTAAATTTCTCAGACTGATTCTATCTACCTTGTTCATTTATAAGGTTGCTTGATTACATTGGGTCTAAGTGGACAATCTAAGACAAGCTTCTCATCTCAAAGTCCTTAATTTGATTATATATTTAAGCATCTTTTGCCATGTAAAGTAACGTATTCACAGGCTCTGGGGATTCAGACGTGAACATCTTTGTGGTATATCTTATTTGCTAGTAGCTGTATAACATGTGATAAGCACAAAAGGAAAATGAAAAGAAGAAAAGCACAATGACCAAATATTCCAATATCTTGGTGAAAACTGTTTCCTCTTTTTGGGGGGTTTAGAGCAATATTAAAATTGGGTAGGCAGAACCTTAAATGATCTATTGGGCTATTAAAGACATCATCTTTCACATTACTAAAATTATCGCACATACTGCAAACCATGTACTTCATTTTTAAAAATAGACTTTTGGACATTGGGAAAATCTGGAAAACAAAAACCACCATATGTGAAGATTCTCACAAATAGAGGTTGTTTCTATTTCTTGACTTGTTGCATCTAGGCATGGACCTCTAGGCATGACCATTTATAATAGCAAGTGGTCAATAGCAAACATGAATGAAATCAAGATTTGAAAATGTTCCTTCTCACTTCTTTATTTATCAGCACATAAACAAGTTGGGTATATTCCTGGAGGATGAGACCACAGAGAGAGAAGGATTGGGCACCCATGTGTCCTGGCCATTCTTGTCATATAGCTAAGGGATCAGAAATGAAAATGAGTTCCTCATGGATCAACCAGCTCTGGAAAGTAGTCCAGACCATAAGAACAAACTATTCAAGTGAAAAGTATGTAGATAATACATACTTATTGCTTTAGGTCACTGATTTTTTGAGTGATATCTTATGAAATATAAAATACTATCTAGTGATTTATGGGATACAGCATAAATTATATGTAAGATCTACTATAAAGTGTAAAATACTATACTATATCATACTATTACAGGGATTACTATTGCAGTGTTCATCTAGTTTTCAAAGGCTAGCTACCTGTCATAAAAGGGAAAAAACCTCTACCATGTCAGTGCACTTTTAATAAGTAACATGAATTGACACATGATGTTTATCTTCATTATGATTTAAGATGATATTTGAACTTGGTACTGTTCTGTTTCTAAAAGGTCATATTGAGCATACACATGATATTAATTGACTAACCCAAATTCCTTTGAGTGCTTTAGCTCACACACTAGTTTATTCCAGTCTTTTCAATCAAGGATTTATGTTTTGAGTGGCAGGGTGGCCAGTTGTCAAACTCTGCCTACCACACTTTGCTACAGACTCCCTAATGATCCAGGTACCTAATGATCCACTACCCTAATGTCGGGTAGAAGAGTCCAGGTTCAAATGTCTTGAACACTTGGGAGTTACAATCAAAATTCATGTTCCTGTTATCCCACTTTGCATATGATTTTTAAAAATGTCAATTTTTAAGTCAATTCCAAGGTAATACATTAGCGGAAACAATGAAAGACAGGGATGTGTGAATTTTGCCTTCTCATAAAAACTCTAAAGAGAACTCTAACAAAAAGAACATAGCCATTATTGGATATTTTTCTTCCTGTCTGAACAAGACAGAGCACTCCATAGACTCCAAATTAGTATTATTTCTTATTGATGTTTATTTGTTAAATGGGAGGTGATTCTTAAAATATTTGACCTATATAGCTTTTGTTTACTCTAAGTCTTATCTTGCATCTACATATGCATTTAGTCCAAGATGTTCCCAATTTCAGAAGACAGCAGTCATCTTAGAACCATCGACTAGTTCGTTAAGTGACTTCTTAGCAATACAACTTTATAGAGATAACTATGGGAAAAAAGGTTGGAATACTTTGTATTTCATAATTGCTTATTTTTCCAACTACTTTATGTCTCTCAACTATCCATTTTAGGAGAGACTATGTAATACATCATCATTCCTAAAACAATAGGAAGAAAAAAATAAATATCCCAGGATATTTGGGACAAGGGATGCTACAGCAAGAATCATCCATCATATTACATATATGTCATCCAGTTTAATTATGAAAAGAATGTTTTGGATGCTCACTGAAGAGGCACACTGCTCTAATATTTTAATAGTACAATAGAGTATAACAGAGACAAGTACTTGTCTAGGTCATTAAAACACATTTGGCCTTATATATAATAGAGGTCATGTTTCTTTTTATAAAATTAAAGAAAAGTCTATCAAAATAGAATAAGCAATAATTCAATATAAGCTCCCACTTTATTTTTTTAAGGTATACATTGGAAAGAAAGCAATATAACTAGAATTTCATAAAAACTTCAAAAATATGAAAATCCAATAATGTTTTCATTTAAATAATCACATTAGATATCAATCTTTTACAGACATATAAATAAATTAAATATCCTTTCCACAGTGCTTCTTTATAAATTAGAATTTTTTTTAAGTTGCCCTTATGGAAATAATTTCAATGCTGTCAATTTCTAGTTTGGGGGAAAGTAATTGTTTAGCACCATTCCCAGGACAATGATACTATTATGATTTTTAATAACCCTTTTTATGAGCATTTTCAATTTTATCCTTTTCTCTTTAAAATATTTTGCCTCTAGCTTTTCCTGCTTCTTTAACTCTGTATGTGCTTATTTTATAGAAAATTTTTATAAATGTGGTTTACCTTGGTCAGAACTTTGTAATAACAACATTGTACTAAATTATTTTATGCAAATTTTATTCAAAGGAACAAAAAACACTCGCATGTTATGTTAATTTATATATATTATTTTAGTGATGATAGACAGGTATTTTTCATATGAATAACATGTATTTGAATTGTTTATTAATTAGAGTAAAATGAATATCTCTAGAAGTTAATATACCTAAATATATTTTTATTATGTATTGTATGTAATTAACACAAATACGTACATGCATGTTTATAGTTCTACACCTACTTACATATATTTACTTACAAAATTATTTTAAGTGACTTTACAATGAAATCACATCACATAAATTAGGAAGAATATACTACAAAGGTGCCAATGTCAAGGTAGCAAGTAATCTTATCATTATTACAGCAACCTTAATATAACATTTCTTCTAGTCTCTAATTTTGCAATATGTTCTATACACTTCTAGAGCAAGTTATTTTTTTAAAGAGTAAACTATAATTTATAAATATGATCATTTTACTTACAAACTCAAGATATTGCACTGAGATTTTAATTTTTTGTGGACTTTTTAAAATAATAAACTTTCTTAGGGAAACAGTCCATACCTCCAACAAAATGGTTCCCACCTAATTCTCAAATCTCATTACCTGCTGCTCTATACACCATTGCTACACTCCATAGATACATAAAGCTACTAATTACTATCTCAATTCACTCAATTGTTTCAGAATTGTATAGTTTGGGTTTTTTGTACACTATCTTCACACCATTAAGTGACTTAACTTTTTTATTCAGCTTATGAATCTTTCAAACTTTAGATGAAGCAATTTTCCCTCTTGGTAGCCACTTTGGATATACCCAGATAGGGCTAATCCCTTTTTATTTTTGCTAACAGTGTGCTAATTATTTCAATAATAAAATGTAATTAGGAGGTGGATTAATGAATATACTTTTTGTCAAATCATTTGCCTCTTCTAATTCAGGTTGCAAGTACCATCACCTTGTGTTTAAAGTACCTGTCAAAGTCATTACAATGTAGGACAGCCTCACTAACTGTTGATTAAAGAAATGATTTTTAATTACAAAACAAAACTATATATCTATATAAAATATACATATATTCTTAAGGTGTTAAACAGGAACTATGTATTGCAAAACGAATATTATTTTATGAGCTCTTCAAGTGAAGAGGAAAGTATATTAAGGTTAGATGCCTAGGAGAAGAAAAAATAATTTTTCATGAGAAATAACATTTCCTCATTCACTGTTTTCTGTGAGCACTAACATGGTCTTCATTATTCCTACAAATAAGATGAGGTTATGAGTTAGAATATATAAATTGCTTTGGGGCCTCCCCTGGTGGCGCAGTGGGTTAAGCAACACACTATGAAGCAAACAGCAGCCACTGCAGCACGAATTTAATCCCTGCCAGCCAGGGAAGGGACCCACATGGTGCAGCATACCTCTCCTGCCTTGCCCGCTGCTCCCCTCAGCAGTGTATTTCAGTCAGTCTGCCTGTTCTGTTCCCAACTCTGTCTCTGGTGGGTCCTCCTACCCCCTGCACCTCTGTCCTGTACCCCAGTGCTTGTATGCATAAATAAATAAATCTTTAAAAAAATTGCTTTGAACTTTATTGTTTTATAACTTTAACAAAGTAATCTGTTGTATATAAAAACCAATAATAGGCAACCTTGGATTTTTATTTTCAATGTGTGACATATTGAGTAAAATACAGAAAAGATATTAGGACTAGATTTTATGACTTCATATTTTTTATTTATTTATGCATACAAGAACTGGGCCAGATGTGTGGGGGATGAGAGGATTCACCAGACACAAAATGGGGAACAGAACAGGCATATTGACTGAAGCACACTGCTGAGGGGAGCAGCGGGCCAGACAGGAGAGGTCTGCTGTACCATGTGGGTCCCCTCCCTGGCCAGGGATCCAACTAGTGCTATAGTAGCACAGATGCTTGATAGTGCCGTGCTTAACCCCTTGCACCACCAGGGGCCCCTGATTTCATATTTTTTCAAAATTATATTTTCATGAGTCATTTTAATGATTTCATTAAGATTGTATTTTAAATTTTGCTTAATAAACAATTTTTAATAAAATCTCAATAATATTTGAGTCTTGATCAAAATATATCCCACTCATCATTCTTATCATGTGTAAAACTTGGTATTTCCTTCCTAGAATCTTCATGCATTTTAACTTTTAATTAAAAGGTACACAAATAAAGATTAAAATAAACAAAAGTATCCTGACTTATTTCTGGGAAGGAATTTTTTCCTTTGCCAAAATTAAAATAAAGTTCTATCTTATCCATGTTTTTTTTCTCCAATTAATCTTCATTTAAAGCAGTGAAGAGGGCCTCCCTGGTGGCGCAGTGGGTTAAGCAACGCACTATGAAGCAAACCGCAGCCACTGCAGCACGAGTTCAATCCCTGCTGCCGGCCAGGGAGGGACCCACATGGCATGGCAAACTTCTCCTGCTGTGCCCGCTGCTCCCCTCAGCAGTGTACGTTCGTTGATCTGCCTGTTCTGCTCCCCACTCTCTGTGGTGAATCCTCTCACACACCCCCCCTCACCTCTGGCCTGTATCCCAGTGCTTGTATGCATAAATAAATAAATCTTTAAACCAAAAAATAAATAAATAAAAAATAAAGCAGTGAAGAAACTGTCCATTGTTTTATTTTTTGTTCTAGACTCACTAAGTGCTTTTTTGGGAGATAATTTCAAATCATTTTACTACCAGCAACTAAAATACAGGAGATATGGTTTTTATTATAATTAATTTTAACTTATTTATAATCTCAAAGAAAATAGATCTGTTTTAATCACACCGTAGTAAAATATCCAACTAAAGTAAGTATTTGAAAGTAACAATAGGGATTCTTTCTAAAATTTAAAGAACAACAGAAAATTCCAACCACAGTCTTTCCCTTGTAATTAGTTTGTCCATAAAAGAAAGGAAACAGTTGCGATGGCTTACTTCCTTTTCTCTTCTGCCATGAAAAAAAAAAAAATCCAGAGAACAACTGATTTATTTAATAATGCTTTATTGAAGTACTCATTTTAAATTCCTAAATGTATAAAGTATAATAGAATTTTGTTTTTCTCAGGCTACTTCTAACTCCTCCTAATCAATCTATCTAGCTATTGTTGGTTTATTGCGATGAAAGAAAATTTAAGAGAATGTTAATTTTCAGTATACAATTTAGATTAGAATGAGCATATTGAGATTTATCAAACTTGACATGATGCAAACTGAATTTATTTGAATGATATGATCAATACCAACCAAAAAAGGAGGTCATTTCTATCTAGGAGTGACAGTAGTTTTTAGACAGTCATTTGAACCAGAAACCTAAAAATTTTCTGTAAGTTCTTTGTGTTTCACCTTTTTATACCAAGTAAACAGTATAACAGTCTGACTTAAGTACCGTCTCTCGCCTGACTTCTAGTAATGAGATGATCTGATACAAACATCCAGATTGGCTATGATTAAAAGCTAAATACAGTGAACAACTATGGAGGTTGGGATAATATTTACTCTGGAATAAAAGAAGTAGATAGCCCAAATTTCATTCTCCTCTTCTGTGTCTAAACCCCTTTCCATAGGGGTCTCCTTCTAGGTCTTCCATAATTATTCCTTGGAGGGCAAGGAAAAGTGATCCAGACTGCTGAACTGGCAGTGTTTGCTCGGTAGGATTAACAAAGTCCTTTATATTTCTTCCAGGAAGGCTGTGTTTTCTACCAAGACGTATGAGATCTTGGCTGATTTGTTATGTGGTAATGTGAATAAAATTAATCTTAGATCTAATAACAGTTTTTATTATTATTAAAAAGAGTTAAACATATACGCAATCCTATTCCTAGGTCTAAATGTTTACATAAAGATCACATACAACCCATTGTATCAGATTTCTTCATAATCACCACAAAATGAGAACAAACTAAATGCCCATTAATTTTGAAGGATAAATAAACTGGTACATTTACATAATAAAATTCAGTAATAAAAGGTGAAAAATGATGAAACATCCAACACAATGAATCTCAAAAGCATATACTAAATAAAAGAAATCATACACAAAGGCTCAAAATTATATGATTATGTTTGTATGAGATTCTGGAAAAGATAAAATTATAGAAATGAAATTATATCACTGCAGGTGAGAGAGGGGGTGATATGTGAGTACTGACTGCAAAAGTGGCATAAGGGGATATTTCGAGGTAATGAAATAGTCTGCAGTTTGACTGTGATGGTGATTGTGCAGCTGTGTATTTGTCAACACTTACTGAACTTTGCACTTAAAAAGGGATGCTGTTTACTTAAATTATATTTCTATAAAAATATATTAGCTGAAAGTTCAGTTCAATGTTTATTTCACTCATCTAAATAAATGTACATATCAAAAATTTAAATTCTTGGCTAGTAAGAAGAAAAGAAAAAAATAGTTTTCTGTGACTAGAGTATCACTTTGCTGTAGGGAAAAGCTCTTTTCTGGGTTCAAGTTTGATTCTTCTATTAACATGGGCCATGTCTGAGACTTCAAGGATCTATATTTATGTTGGAACTGTAATAAGAATCTGAAATATCCTGATTTCTGAGTTTAGTTACAATATTTAATCACTCATACAAACTTCTCCTACCCAATTGTTATTGTTTATAAACCCCATTAATGTTCAGTTCATATGTGGGAAACTACTAACATTTGGTAGAGTTTAATGATCCAATTAGGAGATCAGTGATTGTTTAAAATAAATATATCAGGTTAGCCTGGTTATCATATGTTTTTAAAGTAATTCATGGTTGAAATCTAAGGCAGTTTCTTATAATTCTTTGGGCTTTACCAATGCATGTCCTAATACTTTTCTTGGTTGATTATAATTGCAGAGTTTGACTCCATGTTTGGATAAAGTTTGTTCACTTTCTCACCAGGGAAGCTAAACTCTTCTCTTGGCTATGATAGGAATACAAGTCTAGCAAACTGTTCTGCTCTCTTTTTCTCTTGTGTAAAATGAGACTCTTCATCAGGATTCACATTTGCCAACTCTTTCAGGTTGGCAGAGAATTTAGAAGGCCTCAGACAGTTAACAGTTGAAATTAAAGTCAATGACTTTAAAGAACAAAAGAGTTTTATTCTCAGACTTCTTTGCTAGTGGAGGTTCTTTGACTGAACACCTGATGTATTCTTTTTCAAAGCATTCCCCTTTCCAATTACATTCTGTACAATTTCAGCACTTCCTAAGTGTTATAGTTAGTAACTTCCACAAGAGGTCTACCATTTCATTTCTTTTTGGTACGTCGTACAAGAGTGTTGCTCTCAAACTTAAGTTTTCATAAAAATCACAGAGAAGATTTATTTAAATAAAGTATTAGAACCTCATCCTCAGAGTGATATTTTTTAAACAAATACATGGCTGATATTGACAGCTATTATCATTTGACCATATTGAGAATCTGCTTCTCAGTATATAGCAAGCTCTTTAATATTATCAGGAGTTTTGTGTCTCCTTTGAAACCAAGATCCAGTCCCCTTTCAAGTTCCATGGATACCAGCTCTACAATGATAATCATTCCCATTACTCTTTCCATAATGAACATAATGTAAACATAATGAAAGAAAAAAATATTCAAAGCTCTTTACCATGTAATTGTGGCAATATCCTGAATCCTTGAGACTTGTCTTGTTCTTCCAAAACATTTTATATATGATTTACCTCCTATAACATATTTTATAACACTCTACCTTTCAAAAACATTCCTCTAATGTATTACCTAATTAAATTCAAAACTGTCACTTGAGACCTTTGTAATCTAAACTTATCTTAATTATTCAGTGTTATACTGTAATCATCTCTTTGCCTGAAATGCCATCTTTTGCCATCTCTACCTGGTTGAATTCTACTCAATCATCTAATTTCTAATTCAAATATCTACTCTTCCATAAAGCCATTTCTAGTTTCTGAAAGCATAAATCAAAATTTCCACACCTTTTTAATGTGGCTCTCTAAGATATGTATAATGTATAAAAGATGCTCAATAAACATTAAGAAATGAAAAAAGTTACACGATTGACTCCAATTGCTATGACTCATATTCTCCTAACACCCAGTTACTAATTCATTTTTAATGAATACTTATTGAGGTCTAACACACATTTAAAAAATGCACTAAACATAAGTTTTCAACTAAATGAACTAATTTAGTTTGCAATTAAATTTTACAACCCATACCACTGTAACAAGACCCCGGATCAGGGAAAGAGCATGTGGTTAGCAGACTTGAAGCAACCTCAGGACCCAGCCTCATCCCTACTCCTCACCAAGGGTATCCCTTATCTTGACTTCTAGCATCATAGCTTAACACCCATTTGTGAATCAAATAATATATACTTTTGTATGTATGTATGTATGTCTGAGTATTGTGTTTATGGCACCCACATATATTATTGCATTTTACCAATAGTTTTTCTTCATTTTAACTTCTACATAGGGATTCATGGCAAAAGTACAGCAGTTTATCTACTCTATTGTTATGGACATTTGAATTGTTTCCTTTTTCTTTTTTACTCTTACTGATAATGTTATTGTAAATATTTTATGCATATCTTTTTAATGATTGTATGCAAACATCACCATTGAGTATATATCTTAGAGTGAGATTGCTGGGGATAAACATTATGGATTTTTTTTCTAAATATCTACCAATACATCCTCTTCAACTTTACTTTCACTGAATTCATTAATTCAAGATAATATCTATTTAGGATCAGTAAAGTGGCCTCAGAACTGATCTTACAGCATTTATCCATCAGGACCATTCATTTTCCCTAATTTAGTAGAACAATCTGTATAAAATAAAATTTCATCATGTCGTCAACTGCCTAAATTTTTTTTTTACAGATTATAAGTTACTTACATAAAAAAAATGATTTATATCTGGCACATGATTTATTTCATGATCTTGTCAGTACTAATTTTTTAGCCTCATAAGTTCCAACTTTTATTATCATAATTAGTATTTCATTTCAGTGATGTAAAATTTCATTTTAGCCACTCTTTCTAATATTTAGTCAACAAGGGCCTTAACTTGAATATATAGGTATTTTCTTTTTATTGATTTTAGGGAGTATTTCTTTTACTTGGTGGTTACCCTCAATAACTTATTGGTTCTGAGTTCATGTGAGCATTGACTGATGTTTAGCTCACAAAAATCTTTTGGTATTCCTTGGGGTATTTAAGAAATACTGTTAGAAAAATAAAAGAATATAAGAAATATGGTTAGAGACCATATGTGTTCAGTTTTAAGGTTCAGGATGCTGAATTCACCATTTGGAGATGAAACAATATTGATGAAGGGGTCATGATAGGCTGACTCTCAAGCTGAGATTAAATAGTACAGGTTTTAGAACTACCTAATATTCTATGAAAGAAATCTGTCAAATTATTACTGGAAAAGTCATTTTACAGGGGAGTGGTTGGGGTTGAGGGCTAAAGGAGTCAACCAAAGTCTCTCTTGAATTTCCACTAACTTTTTTCACTATCTGAAGGATATTTTTCTCAGGAAAGAGAGATTGGAATGCAAAAGTTATAATTATTCATCAAGAAAAGATTATTTGATGGTAAACTAGAATTTGGCAGCAACCGAGTTGAGAAAGTTGATATGAGCCAAGACTTGAAATTCATCTATACAGTGAAGAAATAGCTATTATTGTAGATTAAGTGAACCATTCCAATGTGGACAATGAAGCCAAAGAGGAATAAAATAGCATGGTTCTGGCAGGCAATTGATCAAATTTAGGGTTCTGGGAAAAAGAGAAGAGAGGGCCAAGTTAAAAGATAAGAAAACAAAGAAGCCTGGACCCAGTCTAAAAATAGTTGGACAATAGGAATAAATAAATAAGTGGATAAGTAAATAGAATTTTGTACAGAGCTGATGACTGTTTGGATAAAATTTTATTGCTGTTATCCTACAAAGGAGCTTACCTAATCTCAAAAACTAGAAGGTTCTGAATTTGCAGATTAAACAAACATAAACAGAGACTAATTGACAGATTGTGTGATAAGTCTCAAAAATATACTCATCTATCACCTAACTTCTGGTAGTCAAAGGCACTCTTATTTTATCATAATTAATCTAAGTTTTGACCTCTTATAGTGTTAGTTTCTCTCTTTTTTTTTTTCTTGTTTTGTCTGTGTGTGGAGACAGGGATGGAGTAATATTATTTTACTGTAGGAACTGTTACTGGTTCATTATTCTGCTAGAATATAGCAGGATTTATATAGGTCATTGATAGATTAATATTTATCCACCTCTGACCAAAGAACTATGTTGAGTGTTATATTTTTTTTTCTTTTTCTTTACCCTTAAAATGTCCTTTATGCTCATAGCATAACTTTATTTATATTATAGTCATTATTTTTTTTAAACAAAGTACCATATTCTTACATCCTTATTAATTTTTTGAGAGCATGGGGGAATTCTGGGCTCCTCCTCAGACCTAATTGGCTTGGAAATTTCCAGAGAGTGAATTGGTGATGGTACTCAGGAAACTACAGTATAAGTAGCCCAGGTAATTCTTTTGTAAGAAAATATGAGAAAATCAAAGGAAACAGGTCAGAAATATGATAGAAATAGTTTAGAACAAGCAAGTAGATTAAGAGTTAATAGGGAACATACTTGAAAGAATTTTTAGTTAAACTCTTAGGGGATATTGCAAAATTGTCACCCTGTGGGTCAGGAAAGATGCCTGGTATACAGATAGCTTAAGTCAAAAGAGTAAATTCAAAATCAAAATCAAACAGTAAATAGAATGGCATGAAAATCTCTGGTCTAATATGGAGAGAATTTAGGCAGAAGCAACATTTGCTCAATTCTACCTCATGCTGGGTTACTCAATATGGGGATTTGACCCTCAATTTTGTCTTAATATTCTCAGGTGTATTTTCAGGTTGGAATTCAGTTTGATAAAGGATTCTCATTCTTTTGTGATATTTGCCCCTGTGGTGCTGGGTAATCCTCCTAAATCCCTCAAGGGCTGATTCTATTTATTTCTTAGGGCGGACCATGTCAACAAACTGTTTTGGTACAAGTGAATGACTATTTCTAAGGGTGACTATGTTATTATAGTTTTAGTCTTTGCTTATTGTCTGGTTGTTGGTGTGTGTGTGTGAGTGTGTGTGTGTGTTTATTTCTAGCCACTCACTTCCTTGTCCAGAATTATAAATTTTATCTTTGTTTCACTCCCTGAAACTGATGTAATGTATTGATTATAATGTCTATTAATAGCAATTATTTTTCTAATCCTAAGAAGCAGCATTTATTCAAAGACTTTATTGTACAACATATAAATACAGATAAAGGTCTTAAAGGAAGAATAGTTATTTTCTCAATGAAACATCAAGGGAATTTTTCCAATCTTTCCATTTTGAATACCCTCTAAATATCTCAGCTCCTTCCTTTTGGCCTTTCTTTTTCATCTTCTCTTTTCTGCCATAATCTACTTTGTAAGATTTGATGTTATAAAAAAATTCACATATATTTGTATACTGGAAACAAAAATTTAATCAGTTAATGATTGATAAAACCTTAATGTTATATTAGAGATAAAAACATTTTTTGTAATGCATTTTGAAACTTTCATCAGGAGAACATATATGTTAGTTACTTCAATAATTATTTCTGATCCCATTATCTCATCCCTCCCCCAAAAGTTATGATATCAATTACAATTTGACATTAGAGTTCTAAAATGTTCACTTTTAAACAACCATTTTCAAGAGTATAAAATAAAACTTCCTGACTTCAACCTCTGTTTTTGCAATTAATAGAGTAGTTCCTGTCAGTTACCACTGGGAGGTAGCACATGTATTGTTTTCATTATTTGATGTGTAAAGTTAGAACTAAAGTTTATATTACCTGAAGTTAATGATAGAGTTATTATTTGTATTAACTTTATGTTAAGATAATTAATGACTATTGTCAAATTGGTGAACAACAAGCAAAACTTTATAAGCTAACAAATGTTATCTATGCTATGATAGAAGGTGAGTGTTTTCCATGGAGGAAGATATATCCAGTGCTTAATATTTGAGTATTTTGTCATCTCTATCACTTTCTGAAGAACTAAGGAACAGGGTGTGCTAGTTATGTTAAATTTGAAAATAGCTTAGAAACAAAAATAGTTAAAAATATATTTCCAAGTTAAAAAATAGTGTCCAATATGGGAGGCTAATTTTCAGCCTTTATACACAGTATCTCTGCTCTGCATAAGTTTTCTTTTAATATCCATTAAATTGTTGCTGTTACAAATATGTATTACCAGAAATTTGGACAGTGTACTATCTATTAGGAAGTCATTGCAGTAAATGAATTTCCTTAATATAATATGTTATTTCAAGTTTTATTTAATGTGGAAATTAACTCCAAGCACTTTTTTTCTGTAAAATTTAATGCTTTTAAAAGTGTTAAACATTTTATATTTTGCCCATTTTAGATATATAAAATAGAAAAACATTTTTGCTTAAAGAATTGGGGGCTGTTTTGACTAATATTGATTCATTTCTTCTAATCTCTTAGTTATATTTTAGTAATAGTGTATATAATGGAGAAACATTTTTTGTAAAGTTATAATTCACATATCAGAAAATTAATTTCCCAAGTATAGTAATTTATTATTTGTTCTATACTGTCCTTAAATAACGACATCTTCAATATTGATCCTTATTAATTTAATTGTTGAGAAATTTTATACTTTAAGACAAGCTAGCTACCTTTCAGGAATAAAATGGAGAAAGAAAATATATAAGGGAAAAGTCATGTGATGGCTTGATTAGCAAAAAGAGGAACTATCTTGCTGCATGTTTAGA
Organism: Galemys pyrenaicus; assembly: GCA_019455555.1. Classification (NCBI taxonomy): domain Eukaryota; kingdom Metazoa; phylum Chordata; class Mammalia; order Eulipotyphla; family Talpidae; genus Galemys; species Galemys pyrenaicus. The sequence goes on along the minus strand of JAGFMF010011783.1, from coordinate 642,716 downwards.
AAATACTAGCGTGTCTGGAAATAAACATTTAATTCTCTTTCTCCTTGTCATTGGCTGGGTTCATTTTGAATAGTTCTTAAGACTAATATCTATTAATTATAAATTTATAACATTAAGTGCACTAGCTTCTATGTCTATTGTAAATACTTACTTTGCACTTGCATTATCGAAAAATACCAATCCCATGACTATTATGATGAATCAGTCTTTCGGAAAAAAGCCCCGTGGTAATGCTGGTTTTTAATCTATGATTTATAGTGATTTAGAAGCCTGTGAACAAAAATTACGAAGAGTGATATTTTGAACTTTAACGTGATGATTTTTCCTTTCAGTTCACAAATCTGCCAACAAAGTACCAGAACTTGTCCTCTTAGCTCCCCACGTCAACCTGTAACATAAATTCAAATAATAAAGCCCAAACATGATAATCAGAACAAGGGTAGAAATTCTCTTAGCCAGTAATCACATAAATCACTGGTTCCATTTTCTCCCAGGAAACAAAACAGATAGATGTTTCTTACACACTGAATATCTACAACAAAGAGTTTACCTACCAACAAACCTGCAAACTTCTACTTTATTTATTGCTCAGGTAGGTTTAGCTAGTATGTCAGTCAGGGTTGTTTATTTCTTATAACAAAGCATCCTCCAGATAGTTTAAGCAGAAAAATTACCTCTCTAAATTATACAATAATCACAGAAGCTACAGGAATGTCAGAATAGCAGCCTTTGAGACAGGATTTCCCAGACATTGAAGAGTTGGTACAATGAAACAGAAGTAGAACTCTAGCCATAACATCTGTTCTCCTTCAACACCTGACTGTCTCAACCAAGAGGGGCATCATGAACATTTGTGTTGACACCTAGATCAGACCTTAAACATCTAGGGATAAAGCTATGGTATATTTAATTCTCAGGAGGATTGACTGAGCAGGACATTTTCTCAGAAACACTCTTGGCTAGGAAATGTTCAGATTTTGAGTGGTAAGAATGTGTTATAGAAGTACATATATCAGGTGGATGTTGCCTTTTCTTTGGGGATTCTCTTCTTGCTAGGGAATTCTTGTTTCACTAGAAGGGGAATGATCAAAGTCATATACCATGTGTTAAATTCTAAAAGTGGCATTGCTTGGAAGCCACACAGAGACTCTCACCCTGAAGCCATTGCCAGTTAATGTGTACAGCTCGCAACTCCATACTTTTCCTGGGACCACCCTGTTACAATACCAAGACTTCTGTCTCTGCTGCTGGAAATCTTTTCTACCATTCCCGTTATAAAAACCACTATCTTTTGACAGAGAGAATCTAGATTATTTCCCTCCTTCATAATGGGAGGTTGACCAAAAGATTTCTAGCTTCTGTTTCAGGAAAGTCTAATTCAACGTGGGAAATTCTCCAGACCCAGGAGAGTGTTCAATATTTCCACATGGTCTCTAAGACATCCATGATGTTAACTAATTTTGCAGTTAATTGTGTTTCTTTCCAAAGCAATTTATGTAAGTTGCACTTATTATGCAACTATATAATTAAAGAAATATCATATCAACTCTTGAAAAATAAATGAAAGAGAATTATTCCTTAAAATTATTCTTGAAGTTTGGAAGAACTTGCTAAAGGCGAGTTGCTTTTAAAATACTCTTAAATTAAGTGTGGATGGAAAAATCATTATACTCTTAAAAAAGATGCTGCAGTTAGATTGCTTCTCGGTGGTTTTAGGTTATGTCTTCTTCATTTCACTTTAAAGAAAGCAAAATTTAAAATCAATTGAAGGTAGCCCATTATGGGTGTGGTTAATGAAGGAAAGATAATAGGTCACTTCAGTCTGTAGCTCCATGTTTAAAAAAAAAAAAAAGATGCTGGTCCTACATCAAAAGGTCATTAGCACAGCTTTTATTAGCTAGTTTGAAAATTGGAAAGAAAAAAGTCATGGTATTAACCACTGGAGGGGAAATATCCATTTATCAGCCTGATACTCAGAATCTTATATAAGCTTAGTAGTTTATTGAGAACAACTCCACAACATTGCAATTTTAGTATCTAATTCCACATTTGAATTCAGCTTTTCTTAGATTAACCAACTGATTCATCTTCAGCCCATTGGATAAGATGCTTTCAAACAAATATACAGCTAATTAAAATTATGGGTATGTTAGGGGGAAAGACCCTCCTGAATGGATTATACAAATAGGTTATGGACTTCGACCCCCATTCCAGACCTACAAGATCCAAGGACTACAAATCCCATAAGGTCATTATCGAAGAGCGGATCACTGGGAACTGAGGGTGGAGTTGAGCAGCCAGGCTGAATATAAAAGCAGACACGTGGGCCTTGGGGGGTCCTTTTTTTTTCCTTGGGAGTCAGTTCTCAGTGCACCATTGGGTTCCAGCTCCAAGGAACTGGTAGAATATTTACAGATCTGTATCCCTCTCTTCCCCTTGTGTTATTCACTATGCTATTTCTCCTTCCCTTGTAAATAAAACCCTTTATTAACCTTTGTTGTGTGTGCCTGCAGTTGGGGCATTATAAGTGCCGTTTGAGCACGCGAGTAAAAACCCAGTCAGGCAAACCCATTTTATATTAAGGTTGTCCTGTAACAGGTATAACTGGGAATACTTAAGTTAGGTTGCTTTGTCTTTGATCTAGATTATACCAAGTTAAAGAAAATGCCTCATATTATTTTGCCAAATCTCCATAGATAAGTGAAATGAAAACTGGAATTACTATATATAATTAATTATTTGTATTTTACTTTAAAGCAGTCAGATTGGCAATTTTTATATGCCTGCTTGTTTTGTCCCTATTCTTATGTAAAAGGTGACTGCAACAGTTATCTTTTTCCTTTGATCACATTCTACACTTAAGGATCTATTTTGTGCTATTTGTTTGCTTATTCACATCAACATCTCCCTTAGTTGTTATTCAAAGTTAATACACCTGCTTAATCCAAATATCTAGAATTTCCAGGGGACTGCACTATCTCAGAATATCACTGTTTATCCTCTTTGGTTCCAGGTGTCATTTATCTTTCCTGTGTGCTGCTGTGTTGTATTTATTTTTACAATTTGCCTTTGTTTATTGACCCATATTTCTGAAACAAATTGATTCTATCTTGTCATTTCTAAGTAGAGTTCCATCCATTATACCTTAACATTTTTATTAGTCAGAATTGCATCCAGCTATATACAAAAGAAAAATATATAACTGTTGCTTAAATAATTAGTCATTTGTCATTTTTTTCCCCCTCCCCTCGAAGAAGTCTGGAGGTAAGAGAGTTAGAATCATACCTCAGCTGAGTGATATCAACAGGGATCCAGATTCCTATCTTCCCAGTTTCCTCAGATAACTGAGCCTGTTACTTTTGTCATTCTGGGGAATATGCTGGTTTCTTGTGTTTTTACCAATTTTCAGCCTCTTCTTTCATGAAATATATTTTCTATTTCTGAACATTTTTTTAAAAACTTCATTGAGGTGTATTTGACAAGAAATAAACTGTACATGTTTAAAGTAAACAATCTGATAAATTTGAACCTGTGTTTGTAAGTAGAATTGTCATCACAATCAAAATAATTAAGATATCATTACCCCTCCCTTACGGTTCTTTGTGTTCACTTCCTCCTAACATTTTCTCTCTCAAGATAGTTACTGCTGTTTTCTGACATTAAGATTTTGTTTGGCAGATGCCAGTGAGAGACCCATGGGGAGGTTAACAATAATGGCTTTTATCTTGGTTTTAATTTTGCTCTTTTCCTCCCAGACTTGCTTGAATGCTTCTAACCCTTTTCTGTGGGTCTCTGCTAAAAGGTGCTTTAGACTTGTGACAGGATTTTGGGCCTTACTTTGAGTCAATCCTCTTTGGCTAGACATTTACCCAATTGCGGATGGGTAACTTTTGGGTACTTAATTTAAAAACTATATTTTCTTCTGTACTTCATGCTAATTGGATTAACGTTCCTTTCCATTAAAGGTCTTATATATGTTTTATCTTAATGTGGTGGATGCTATTAGATGCTATTTAGAACAGGCAGGTTTCGAGGTTCTAGGGTGCCTCTCACGCTGCCTGTAACAGAAGGAAAGTTGTCATTCCCTGTTCTATTTGCTATCTAAAGGAAACAAGGGTAGCTTCACTTTTCTTCTTTCTTCCCTGGAGTCCTTACTGTTAATCCTTCAGATCTGCTCTGAGTCCTAATCCAGGATCAGATTTAGGATCACTTTGCTTAGTATAAGGAAGACAATTTACAGAAATGATTTGAGACAACTTTTAAGTTTTTTAACTACCACAGGCCCTAAGGGATCCCAAGAGAGAGCATGTGGAGTATTAGTTTATTCTCCAACTCAAATTTGTTATCAAAAACAGAGATTGTCCTAGCCAAACTTATTTATTGGAAACCAGTAATATTTTAAAATTTTATGCATCTGCTTTTGAAAACAAGCCAAAGAGTACAGAACAGGGAGGGAAAAGAGTGTAAGAGGACTGTGGACACTTTGGTGGTGGGAAAACTATGGTGACTACACCTGAAGGAAGAAATCTTATATTGTGAAGAAATAAATAAGAATATTTTTTAAATTTAAAATATATATAAACTAGTCAAAACTACAGAAAAAATTGTTTGGAATTTTTGTTCGGGATCAAACAGTTTGTACTCCTTTATTATACACCTTCATTTACTCATAATTATTATTTTGAGATTGTTTTATGAGTTCATATTAATCAATAATAACTTTCTTTTAATTATTATGTGAGATTGCATTGTATGGATGTGCCAAAATTTTTTTATCCAGTCACCTGTTGATAGACATTTGGTTTGCCTTTAGTTTTAGGTTATTATTATAGGGTTGTTATGAACACATAATAAAGGCATTTTGTAGACATTTGCTTTTTTACTCTTGAGCTAGGTGGGTACATGGTGCATATATTTTTTACTGAATTATTATTTCCTTAACCTATTTGTAATATATTTTATTGTATTATTTATTATAATAGTTGATACTTTTATTATAATATAGATATTTTATGAACTTCTGATGTGTTTCCCAAAGTGGTTATACCATAATGCATTTCCATGGTGCAGTATTTAAGAGTTTCAGTTGCTTCCTAGATTCATTAACTCCTGGAAAGGTCAATCGTTTTAATTTTCACATAGTAATATATCATTGTGATTTTAGTTTGCATTTACTTAATGACTAGTGATGCTGAGCATCTTTCTCTGATATTCTAGGTTTGGTTTTCCAAGTAGATTTTAGAATCAATTAGTCCTTTTCTAAAAATGAATTCTGAGATCTTGCATTGCATTTGTAAATCAACTTTGGGGAGAATAGTATAATACTGAAAAGTATAGAGTCTTTTGACCCTTGAATGTGGAAAGTGTTCAATTTTTCACTGAGAGTTCCTTGTGGCCATATAATCATTGGTAAAATTTAACATTTTGGAGACCACCTTGATGATAATTTTAGTCATCAACCCTTGTGACCCTTTTACTTTATAATGAAAAAACCTCCAAGTTACAGCATCAGATTGACATATATCTTCTTTGAATTACGCTATAAATGTAATAAATGGAAATAAATACTGTAAGGCTAGCTTTAAATTTCATAAATAACAAATTTTATAAATACTATTTTTGATTCTATTTCTAATTCCATGTTATGCATACTGTAGTCTATATGGTCTAATACAGGAGCAGAAGACAGCAGTAAAAATTAGGTTTTACCATTGAAGAAAGGAGAACTGAATTGTTCCTATTGATCAATTTGTTTTTTGGTCAGAAATGCACCATAGTATAGTGAAGATAACACAGAGGATTTGGAGGCTTTATAATGATAATTTTCACAGTCATTAGTAGAATCAACTTGGTCAATAAATATAATAATCCTTGATTTCCTAATCTATAAAATAGAAATAATAAAACCTATTTATAAAATACCTTATGTATTAATAGTTTAAACTATTAAACGGTGACTACATGTAAGAACATATATTAAAAGAAAGTGTATGGAGAAAAGTCCAAATAACTTCAATCTTTGGATTGATTTATGAGGTCATGTGACTTAATAATGACTTTAATTATTATGCAATATTCCTTTGTATAGATATGCCAGAATTTGTTTATCCAGTCACCTGTTGCTAGATATTAAAGCAAACTTTGGATTCTAGTTTCTTTTATTTCAGAAAAAATATATTATTTGCTTTCCTATCTCCTTAACTTTTCCTCCTCAGGTATAAGCAGTTCAGTTGCATTTCTTTATCCATGAGAATAAAAGAAAAAAACATTGTATAGAAAATGGATACCAAGGGCTCTCCCTGGTGGCTCTGTGGGTTAAGCAACACACTATGAAGCAAACTGCAGCCACTGCAACATGAGTTTGATCCCTGCTGTTGCATGGGGAGGTGACTCACATAGCACAGGCAGACCTCTCCTGCCTGGCCGGCTGCTCCCCTCAGCAGTGTGTTTCAGTCCATCTGCCTGTTCTGCCCCCTGCTCTGTCTGGTGGATTCTCTCACCTCCCACCACCTCTGGCCTGTACCCCAGTGCTTGTATGCATAAATAAATAAATCTTTAAAAAAAAAAAAAGAAAATGGATACCAAGCTACATTGACTTACTGTCATTGAATTTTAATAAGATCTCTTTTCCCTTGGCTTTTAGGCCAGAAAACTTACACAAGAATGTGATTTTATAGAATCAGTAAATTTAATACTCTTTCTCAAACTAAAATAGAAATGCAGGTAAATGATATCTAGAATTATAGAATGAACCTGGCCTAAATATGAAGGACATTGTTGCTTCATGAAATCTGCACTGCTACAATCTGTGTATCTATGCATATTTCTTAGCTGTGCAGACATTTTAATACATCAATGCTTTGTTGCTTCAGTTACAAATTTATTCCCAAAGTTAAACTGAGCACATCACATATCACTGAAGTTTTTCCTTGTCTAAAAACATTTTCGTTGTAAATAAAGAACATTCTGGTTATCTCCAATATAAGTAGAATAAATACATTTCTGAGGGAAGAAAACAACATCTTATGATTCATGACACATTAGTGGAATCAGGCATGAACTAGACCTCAGTAGTATTTAGTAACAGTCACCAATAGATCAGTTAACTAAAATTTCTTATTTCTAGTTGTGGAAATGTTTAAATGATATGATGACTGGCAGAGAGAAAAAGTCTGAAGCTTCTCTAGTTTAAATACTTGATTTATTTTTATAATTCATCTCAGTACGTCTAGACAGTTCAGATATATACATCCTCTTTCTATTTCATATACAGCAAAAATGTTATATAGTAATATTTCTATTTCTTATTCTCTAAATATTGTTATTTTCCTCATAAAGGTGCCTGGCACTTAATTAAAATCTAGTGGTTGACTCATCAAAAATGTCACACATGCAATAGTGAGAAAGGTAAGGAGTAAGGAGTAACACTTAACTAATTTCAAATCTCTACTCTAAGATCAATTTTTTTTTCACCCTGACAGGAGGGTTCAAGTCTGGATGAAGGTGAAGAGCAAGTAATTAACCTATGTTTCAGTTTCCTTGTCTGTAAAATGTGAATAATAACATTTTCCAATAGAATATTGGTGATTAGTACGAACTGTCTGACTCAGGTCATCTTCAGAAAATGAAACTATTATATGTGATATTATTTTTTATAAAATGTGTTATCACTTAGCAAGAGTGGGCTTTTACAATGTGAAATAACTGTTATTTTCTCCTACAATTTGCACAGCTGACAGATAGGAGAGTTTACTTGATGTAATAGGTCTTTCTGTCACATTTTAAGGGAACTACACTATTAAGGATAGAGAACATGTTCATCAAATTTGGGGTTATAAGTGAAGAACTTGGTGAATTGAGGGGTGTACATGGTAAAGTAGACAGTACAAGTTGGATAGGGAAGTGCAGAGCATAAGAAAATGAGTTCAAGAGAGAAAACAGTTGTATTTGCTGAAAGTCATATTTTTCTTTTTACTTGTTCACCTTATAGTTAAATATCTCCTTAGAACAGATATTTAATAAATCAGTATGTGTGATATATATGAGGTGTTTATGTGTATATTTGTGGGAGTGTCCATGTATGTATGTATGTTTATGCATTTTGAAAAAGAAAAAGATACTTATTTGTGGAGGGTTTTTTTGACCTGTTATTTTTTTGCCCTCTTGCATTCCTTCTGAAGACCTGATGCATAGAAAATATATCTGTTTGTATACAAATGGATGCAAAGCTTCAGTCCAAGTTTAAAATAACAACAACAACATCTTGGGGGCATTTTAAACTCAAGAGGGTTATTAGTGTTGATTGGAACTACTCTGACCATTTGCTGCCTAGATGAAGCTCTATTGTGCTATTCTTGACTGAAACTCCCAGGGAATGTGCAAAATATTGCTTTGGAATGCCAGGAAGAAGCATCTTGGATATAATAGCTATATGCATTTAGAGGCGAGAAATTGCTAATTCAGCTATAAAATTGTTTCTTGTGAGCAAGATGCAATTTTTAAGCTTGATCTTTGTTTCTAAAGAAGAGAGTACATATATACATATTATAGAGCTATAAATCATATTTTAACTTAAACATAACTGTCTTTATTTCTTCCTGTTTCTCAAAACCTGTTTGTGATGTAAAGGAATGCAAGCATCAGTGCATGAAACTCAGACACAGTTCAATGATTTTGTGCATTTCTCCAGGGTTCTGGGTTAGAAATTGCACAAAATAGAGGAGCTTCAGGCTATAACATTCATAAGCATTTTACGAATATTTTGATAGCTTTTATGTTGTGAACAAATTTGAGAACTCTTTTCTCCCTCTGAATCCAGGCAATTCAAATGCTATATTTGCCAGCAATATAATTTTAGAAACCATTAGAATGAAGTTATATTTTCAAACAATAGATATATTCACTGAAATTATTTTGGGGTATATAGAAATATATTTTATTGTAACATATTCTAAAATTCTTATCAATTTGGGAGCCAATGATTGTAAGAAATTGTACAGGTATCGAGGGTTCATGGTTTCCCTATCCCAAATCCAACTTCTACATTTTTTTCTGAATTTCCTAAAGAACCAGTAAAAAATCCAACTCCTTTTTGAAATACCATGTGTTTACTGAGATGATGTAATAGCTTAAAAGGCCTATCTGTAACCCTTGGAGGTCAACACCTTTGATTAAAACCTCAGAAAATTGGGGCCATGCTGGTGGCCTAAGTGTTAAGTCTCAGCACTACCTCCTCTAGGGTCTGAGTCTGATCCAGGCCAGGGAGCTATCTCATATGGTACAGCAGACCTCTCCTGTCTTGCCCACTGTTCTCCTCAGCAGTGTTTTTCAGTAGATCTGCCATTCTGCTCCCCACTCTGTCTCTGGTGAATCCTCTTACCCCTTGCACCTCTGACCTGTACCCCAGTTCTTCTATGCAAAAATAAATAAATTTTAAATTAAAAAAAAAAAAACAAACTCAGAAAAGCAAGTAACATATGAGAGATGTGAATGTCGGTTTGTCAGTGGACACCCCAAGGCCTCCAAACCTGTCTGCTTTAAATGGGTTCTGCCATCTATGCATAAATACAAAACATACTCTTAATGTTACCCATCCTCTGGGTAACATGGTAATGTACATAAACACCCAAACAGGTTTGGCCCAAAGCTGGACCACTGAGACTTGAACACTTGCCACAAGTCTAAGGCACTTCTGATGGAGAACCATAAAAATGGGGCAGAAGTAGCCAGGAAAGTCTAGAAGTAAAACATAAATCAAAATCCAAGTCAAAATAGGGTGCTTCCCTGGTGGCGCAGCTGGTTGAGCGCCACACTGTGAAGCATCCCTGAACAGCAGCGTGAGTTCAATCCCTGGCCAGGGAGGGGATACACATGGTGCAGCAGACCTCTTCTGCCTTGCCCGCTGCTCCCCTCAGCAGTGTATTTCAGTTGTTCTGCCTGTTCTGCTCCCCACTCTTTCTCTGGTGAATCCTCTCACCTCCCATGACTCTGGCCTTTACCCTAGCTCTTGTGTGCATAAATCAATACATCTTTAAAAAAAAAAAATCCAATTCAAAATAAAGGCTGCCATTTTGGGCTTCTCATGGGTCTCTCATTCACATCTCTGTCTCTTTGAAGTGTCTCCTTCCATGTCCCCCAAATCCCTGGTACAAATCTAAGGGCTAGAAGCAAACGCAGCTTCTTCACATGTCTCTGCTCCGTGTGCCTCCTTCAGATTTTTTCCCCCAGCCTTCTTTCTTCTTCAGCCTTCTCTCCCAAGTCCTCTCTAGCTTCTCCTTGATGCTCAGCTCCATCAAGGAATTGATGTCCTTTCTAGCAACTCCTTGATGCTCAGTAGGTGGGGCAGGGACCTGGAATTCCCCCTTTTTATGGGAATTATACTGTTACAGGTTGACTGATAGCAGCTTTTGCCTTTAATTTTTGGTTTTTAGTTAAATGTAGATAAAAGTAAGTTGAACAGTCAATAAAAGAAAAAAACTTATTTTTTTCTACAGTTAATTCATAGCACATTTCTAACACTAAAGTTTATGTCAGTATTTTGTTAGCTATGACTAAGGATTCAAAACATTCTGTGACTAATTTGGCCTCATCTTTAAAGCCAGAGCATAATTAATGCTGGAAAACAGCACAAAGATTTAAAAAATTCATAATAGACTTACCTGGTTTTATTCTTTAACCTCTCTTTTGAGGATTCACTAGAGTTGAAAAGTGAAGGCAACCACCTTCTTCTCTGGGGACAAAACCATCAAATATTATAATCAAGATTTCCATATCAAAGGGAGGAAATGTAGGGGCAAACTATAACACACCCTACCCCCAGGAACTGAGAAAATTAGCGTGGATAGAAGAATGTGTCTAGTTCTCTAGAGATGCTATGGTTCGTTTCCTTTGTTAGAGTTATCTACTTCTTTCTTTTAGGAAAAATCAGACCATGTTGCTTATTGAAATGCATTCAATTTTTTGGCCTTTATTCCTTATTATTCAATGTTACCCAATTAAAATCATGACTGATGTCATTATATAGGCTTGTTCCTTCCCCTATGACTGTGGGGAATTTGATGGTGTTGCCTGGGAAGAGTCGTGGTTATACAATTAATGATCTTTTTTACATGCCCTGTTGGTGTTTATTTATACATCCCACAAGAGAAGGGGATTCTTTCTACCATGATCACCCCAGCATCCACAAAATTCTGTATTTGAGAATTCAGAGATGTAACACTATGTAAAAATTTGTGGTTAATAATAAAAAATGTACAAACTGCATAGTGTGAGGTAATATAATTATTTACTTCTTGCTTAGTAACCTCTCTATGAGACTATAACCTTTGAAGCTCTCTGGTTTACTACTGTATTTGGTGTGCCTACAGCAAGACCTGAATAGAAGATCAATAAATGTTTGTCCAATGAATGAATGAGTAGTAAAAGTCATATAGCAAGCAATATTTTTACAGTAATATTTACAAGTAAATATTTTTTACACTATAAGTCTAATGGGAGAGAGTGTTATATGTATTTAAAAAGAGACAGGATAAAGGCAGTTTTTTAAATTCTAAATATGTAGGGAGGATTAAAATGTGATATCAGAACTCACACCATATACTTCATTTTTATTCCATATAAATTGGTAAAGTAAATTATATGTATATATGTAAATATATGATAATAAAAATCAGAAACCCTCAGGACAAGTCTGACGTGGGGTTTAGCCAATGTGGTTAAAAGTTGGAGGGCCTGGAGCCTCCCTATTGGGGTAGGGATAAAGTCTCAATGCTATCATGCTAGCACTAATGTGCTGACTGTGGCCTGAGTTTGATCCCCAGGCAAGGAGCTAACCCACATGGCACAACAGACCTCTCCTGTCTTGCCTGCTGCTTCCCTCAGCAGTGTGTTTCAATAGCTATGACTGTTCCACTCTTTACTCTGTCTCTAGTGAATCCCCCACCTTCAACCCCCACCTCTGTCAGACACCCCAATTATATGCATAAATAAATAAATAAATCTTTAAAAATTTTCATTAAAAAATAAAAGTTGGAGGGCATGGATTCATAATACCATTGCATTCATGAATGCGCATGTTTGTGCACATGCGCGTGCACATGCACATGCATGCGTGTATACACTCTTAGTATACAACCCACTCCAAGAAAATTTTTCCATGAGATCAATAGTAAGATCGGTAACACTGAGTCACAGATAAAGCAGTGGGAAGTTAATTAAAGGAAGTTTTGTTTTCTTTTCATCTTTTTCTCTTTAATGGATCCCATTGAGATTTACAGTGAAATTTCTTAATTTTGCCTGTTTTTCATTTTTTATTGGTAAGAAAAATGCTGAGATTTGTGCACAAGTCAAATACCCATTCAAACTTCTGAAGTCTTGATTTTATGCTGGAACATTGCAATATACCTTATTGTCTCTATTTTCCTAGTAGTCTTTGCTTTAATGGGATAGGCGTGGTGACTATGCCTGAAACAGGGGTTACCTTTGAAGTGTGTTTTATTCATCAGCCCTTCCTCAGAGTGGCTTACCGCCAAGGTATTTTAAATCTAATGGATCTCACGCTTCCCCCTAACACAAATGGTGCTTAAGTAAATTTATTTGAAGAAAATTAATATATGAGCATTTAAAACTAGCTGGCATTTAAAACTAGCTAACATTTAAAACTAAAACAGCCTATGGTGATTTTGTATACTATTAATTATTTTTAGGCAGTACTGCTTCTACAAATGAAAATATTCGCTTTTCTTGAAGAAGTAACTCCCATGTAATAAGGTAATATGAAAATCCATTCTTGATGCAAAGCATGGTAAAGCAAAGCAACTTTCACATCAGTTGCAAAGCTAAGGGTTGATATGGTAGGCAAATGAGTGGTCTAACTTTGTTCTTTAAATTCAGCATGTTACTAAGGGTACATGACTCTCTAAGTGTGTAAAAGAGATAGCCCTTTAATCACTCTGTCTTCACTGAAGTCTTTCTATCCATGTCTGTTTTGGCAAACCATTGGACAGTTGCTGAGGTTTCTTTATATTTCCCATGTTAGAAGAGAGTAAAAGAGACTAAATAATGTGTGAAAGATGTGCAAAACTGCATATGGGTGATGTGATTTTGTGTTAGTGTTCATCTAAAAGACATTTATTGAAATCTGTTATGCATGGCATAGCACCAGATAGAAAAATAAATTTTATACATAGGGAACATAAAATGTAAGACAATTTATGAGTGATTATCAACATTTCAGAGACAAAAGGTGGTAGAGATCAGAGAGAAATTTTTTTTAAGATTTATTTATTCATGCATATAAGGTCAGCGGCATATAGAATAAGGCAAAGAGGCAGAAATAAGAAAGAGGGGAAAGTTTAATATACTCCCAGGCAAAATTCACAGATACCAAGCAGGGTGTCTGAGAAAGATACATCCCATGTACAGGCTAGGGGTCTATTATATGCCCCTTCTCTGATAGGCCTGAGTAGAAAAATACTGGGGAGTCATGTGTTGCCCTATGGTCAGGGAGTCACAATGGAAAAGTACCAGAGAATCATATGCCCCTTTGGTTAGGGGGTAGTTATTTGCTCTGGGTTACTATTTCACCTGGGAAGTGGATACCAGGTACCAGCTTATCTCATGGTTTCCTGCTGGCTGTCTTCCACAAACCCCTTCCTCAGAACCGCTGCTCAGGGGTGAGCCTGGGTGAGGAGTTTGGGTGAGGGGCCTGTGTGACTGAGCTCTCAATGCATACAAGAGCTGGGGTACAAGTCAGAGTTGCAGGAGGTGAGAAGATTCACCAGAGACAGAGTGGGGAGCAGAACAGGCAGATCAACTGAAATACATTGCTGAGGGGAGCAGCGGGTGAGGCAGGAGATGTCTGCTGCAACATGTGGGTCACCTCCCTGACCGTGGATTGCACTTGTGCTGCAGTGCCCCAGATGCTTCACAGTGTGCTGCTCAACCCACTGTGCCACCAGGGAGGCCCCAGAGAGAAAATTTTAAAGTGGAGGATTCTAAGAGGTTCTCTGAGAAAACACTTAAGGAACTGAAGGTACTTAGGGGAATAAAAATTTAAATACAATAAAGTCTAATGAAACCAAAATTTGGTTTTCTATGTAAAATTTTTAAAGGTTTACACATTTATTTTATTAAAAATTTTGAGTATGAGATAGGCCATTGGCTTTCAATACAAAATCTAGGCATGTGCAAAAGCATAAGAATGTGTTTTTTTGTATTCATGTGTTGTGTGCTTTCCTGGGGTTTATGGAATGCTATGATGAAAAGAAAATCTAGATATGTATCTAAAGTTATTTATCCAGTTATATTTTAGTTATTTTCAAAATTGTGTTTAGAATGCCAAGAGGAAAGATTTTCCTATAAAACGGAAATGGTAGGTTTTATCCTAAAGTTGAATTCAAGCTCTTCCCATTACTTAGAATTTATAGGGCTGTGAGCAACTTATTTCTTGCTATTTGGTTCCAGTTTTCTTATCCTTCTGTAATAATGGGTATTAATATATTTTCAGCTGAAAAATTTGAAAAACCTGCAAAAAGTGTCATTATTCTATCAGTGATATTAAGAAGGGCAAAGCAAAGTTGTCAGAGAACAAAAAGGAGCAAAGTCACAAAATGGGTAAATGTCAAGTGGGTGAGGAAATTCCTTGGCAGAAATGTGAGAAAAAAGATGACATTCAGGGAGTTATCCCTGAATGAGGGATAACTGTGGGACAATAGAGATTCAAGTGAAATCTTACTATTTTTATGATAAATTTCATAGTAATAGTATAAAATATTAAATTTTGAAATATCTTAAAGTATTAGGTGAGTTAGAACATTTTGTTGTGTCTCCTTTATTAATTCTTCAGTAAATTATTTATTCCCAATTTCTAATTGAATTTATTTACTTTGGGAGATAAAGGAGCAGTTAGTTCCTGCTTCTAGGTTAGAAACATGTTTAATAGTCACTGGAAAAATCATTTTTAAGACACATTTATACTTATAATACTAACAATTACTCTTAGATTGCTTATAAAACTATAATATTCCCGGACCTCCCTAGTGGCACAAGGGGTTATGGTGTAGCAGCACTATGAAGCTATTGGCAGGCACTGCAACATGAGTTAGATGCCTGGCCAGTCAGGTAACACACATGGCACAGCAAAACTCTCCAGTTCACCTGCTGCTCCCCTTGGCAGTGTATTTCAGTAGATCCACCTGTTCTGCTCCCCACTCTATCTCTGGTGATCTTCTAAACCCCCACACCTCTGGCCTGTATTGCAGTTCTTGTATGCATAAGTAAAATAAATCTTTTACAAAAAACTCCTATCTTTCCCAAAGATGGTAGTATTAGTTATAGTAATATATATAATAACCAAAGTGAATAGAAGTGTTTTAATGACATTTTAGCATAAAAATCTATTAGAATTTTGCTTCTATAATGAATGTATCCTTGAATCTTGTTACCATAAGCAATTTATCACTTTATCAAAACAATTATTGCCTACTTTTGATTACATAGCTAAAACTGGTGGCACCTGTTTATATTTTTTCTTTAGGACTTATATACCTAGGATGTAGAATTAACAGTTTTTAAGACTTAGGTGTGAATAATTAAAGAGGTGGTTTAAAGACAGCTGTAACCCAAAGTCTGGGTGGTTTGCAGGATTTTATTTCCCATATAGACTATACAGAATGCAGTGAATATGCAAGTGATCCAAACAGTATGGACTAATTTATTTGACTCTGAGTGATGAAAACAGGTCTAGACTGGAAAGGACCTGGTTGGGTTAGTATGATACAAGGTGACAAATTGTCATGCAGTCTTTAATAACCAATCAGGAGTCATCATTTAGGAGAGTGTCTATGAGCCATGACTCCCTCGGTGTTTCACATGGTCTAAGCCCTTCAGACTCTGAGAGAAATTTAACTTGTCAGCTCTGGGAGAATTTGCATTTCTCCAGAGAGTCACCTATATGCAAGGAAGTCTAATCTACAAATTCTTTCTTATACTCTGTGGACTAAATTAAGAGATAGCCTGTCACTGGAGTCAGGTATAACTGAAATAAAAAGAAAAACAAAAACAAAACACTAACATTTTGGGGAAAAAAAATTCTCCAAAGAAATCAATCCACAAAACAAGGAAAACAAGGAGAAAAGGGTGTGTGTGTGTGTGTGTGTGCATATACATATTTTGGTACTCTATATACATATATCTGTATGTATATAGAGAGACATACATAATGCCTATATGTATGTAGTATATATTTATAATGTAGATTTAATGATATTTTCTGAGTTTGTGAGAAAATCAGTCATCATTATTGTGCTAAATACCTTCCGTAATACACAAGAGTATACTTTAAAGTGAATAAAAGTCAATCTTTTTCTACTTGTATCAGCACTCAGAAGTTATAAAATGAGTGACTATAATATATCCCTTAATCAAATTTCTTTGATTAATTTTTTCAACATAAGCTTTTTCTTTAAAAAGATTTATTTATTTATGCATACGAGAACTAGGGTGCAGTCCAGAGTGGCAAGGGGGAGGTGAGAAGAGTCACCAGAGACATAGTGAGGAACAGACCAGGTGGATCTACTGAAATACACTGCTGAGGAGAGCAGCAGGCTAGACAAGAGAGGTCTGCTGAGCCTTGGTTGTGGATAGCTTCATAGTGCTGTGACTTAACCTCAACATAAGCTCTTTTATAATCTAATTATGTAGCAAATTTCTGGCAAACTAAATAGAAGGGACAAAAACAGATCCAATAGTAAGTTCAGTTTAAAAAAATAATACTCTGACAGAACCTAGAACTTCTATTATATAAAATCAATGAAGAGATATTTTCTCATATCATTGGTTTTTTAAAAATCACATATAATATATGAAAATGCTTATGGTTTTTCTAGGTAGAGTTATACTGTAAATTAATAGTGATAAATGATAATTATAAATGATAAAATAATGATAAAACATATTTATAAGAACACTTTTCAGGATATGTAAATAGGACATAACAATGTTATAATTTGTGAAGTGAGGTTATATCTCAGTCTAGAAATTTCTCTATGCATTGCACTTTATGCATGTAGCACCTTACCCACTAAATGGTACTAAAAATTCTGTAATAAAGAGAAAAACAATATTTCTAATTGCTTTATTCAAGAAATACTTTTTTCCCTAAACATATGTGTGGAAGTATACCAGAATAATGTAGAGTTTTAGTAAATTTGCAGGTAAACATTGCACCCCTGGGCTCTGGGAATACAAAAACAAGTAAGCCACAGTGATCACCTTGAGTAGGGAACAGATAAATTCATCACTGTGAACCATCATAATTCTAAAGATAGATTTAATAAAAATTAAATGTAATAAAACCATAAAACAGATTTCCAAAGGAGAGATGAGTTGACTTTCACAGGGAGTTATGGCCCCATAGAGGAAGTAAAGTAAGGGTTTGACCAAAAAAGAAAATGAGTTTCAAAGTTTGGATGGAACATTTTAGTTAAAGCAAACAGAAACTGAATATTCCTAAAATGTTTTTAAGTACGGGAGATATAAATCAAATTAAATTTTCTTAAATAAAATAATCTAACAGACAAACTGAAGTGACTAGAAAGGAGCAGTAATGCAGTGACAGGACAGAGTCACTATGTGACTATGTAAATTACTAAACCCCTCTCCATTGCTTTATTGTTATAGACCCCCCACATCTGGGGCTGGGAAGGAATTTGATTTATAAAGTGTCAGCAAGCTCCTCACTTAAATGTGGTACTATGGCTCCTTTAACTTCTAATTTAGATTATGAGTTAATTTGAATTTTTATGGACCAATCCAGAAAGTTGATGACAGCATCTAAGTTCCAAATAATTGGGAAATAATCAATGTTTCCATAGATCAGAAACTGCCTGTATAAGCACATGTTTTCAAGGAGTAGGATCTGATTTATTCGGTTTCCAGGCAGCAGGATGTGTGAGAACTGATTGCAAGTAAGTAGAAAACCTAAGTAGGCTCATGCATTCTGAGAGCTGGCAAAGAGATAACAGTGCCATCATGCTCTCTATTCCAAATTTCAGGGCAACAAAGTCCAACCTTCCACATGATGGTGAAGCATGAATTTCCCACCCACATCACAGCTGGCTTCTCAAGTTGTCTCATCAGTGTCACCTACAAAGCATTCTTTCCCTGAGATAATTTGGCAGAATCTCCCACCCTGGGATATTGGAATGCAGCCAGTCTATCAGCATGGAAGTTAAACTCCCAAGAAACCCATGTGGCTATTGAATATAAGTCTGATTGAAGGAGGGTGATTCTAAGCAGCTTGGATAGTAAAACCTCCTTATGGGCATAATAATTTATTATTCAGGATGTTGGAAGCAATACTCATTATTTTTTTCAGGCAGTAAAAAGCTTCACAAACAATCTAACTTTGTTCATTTAATTTATTTTGCTTTGCTTTTCATTTCATTGAGATAAAACCTTTTGAAATAGGGGAATACCTATCAGCAAGAGAGGCAGATCATAAGGCTGTATGTTCCAAAACAACACTGCATTTGAGAAGATGAGTATTCCATTCAAATTAGAACTCTGCTATCTTGACCCAACAACAGGCTTACTGGGAGGATTCAAAAAAACAACAGCCTTACTGGGAGGATTAAAAAAAAAATGGCACTTAATTAACTTAATTCAGAATAATTTGTGAGAATAGTGAGTCAGCTCCATTGATCTCTGCAAATTTACCTTAATAAGTACAAAACAAATATATATAGAGTTGATCTACCTCCAGGTTAAAAGGAGAGAGCTATTTTTTTAAAAAAAGTTAATAATATACTTAGGATAGGCTGTGGTCCCAACTGTGAAACTAGACACAGTATAGTAACATTGGGTTGTTATCGAGGTCAGGGGAAGGACTGTTCATTACCTGAGTGATCGAAGATAAAGTTGACCACTGGGACACTTTTCAAATTAAATGTCTATTGTACATCTTATTTGTTTTCAACCAGAACTTCCATTCAAAGAAATACTTATTAAAAAAAATAAGTTTATCTAATGGCAGGAGATTCCCACCATGGCTGCCCACAGTAATCAGTTAGTCCTTTGTTCATAAATATGAACAGTATTCACAAGACGACTGGAGCATGCCATAACATAAGATAGAAAAACTTAAATGAACAAACAAAACATCTGACATCACAGAAAATAGAAATCACTTTGAAATTCAGACTAAATAACAAACTATAATTTCTATGCTCATATTGGTTTGTAAAAAGATCACTTCTATTAATCGAGAGTAGATTGTTTTAAAAGAGAATAAGTGCTGGAGAAAAAGTTTTTCACAAGCAAAACAGTAATTTATAAAAGTGAAGTAATAGCAAGAATGAAAGACATATGAGAAAATTTTAAATGCAGAGCAAAGCAACAAAGAGAAAACAGAGGAAAGTTTAAGAGATATAGATCAACAATCCATGAAGTTCCAACATTTATCTAATATTAGATTTAAAGGAAAGAGAGAGCAGAGATATAGTGAGAAGAAAAGCAGTAAAGGAGTAATAGAAAAAATTAGTTAAATGAGAGAAACACATAGATTGTAAGAATATTTTATATGCATACTTTCTTTTCCAAAAACAATAAATAAATAAATAAATAAATAAATGTAAAAAAAGCAAGTTGTTGAATGATGTATATAATGTATTACCATTATCAAAAACTCTATAACATATAATAATAATGCAATGTTATACCAAATGATATTATACTCTTTTTAAAAAAAAACATTTTTTATTTATGCATACAAGAGAAGGGGTACAGGCCAGAGTCGCAGGAGGTGAGATGATTCACCAGAGACAGAGTAGGGAGCAAAACAGGCAGATCAACCAAAATACACTGCTGAGGGGAGTAACCAGCTAGGCTGGAGAGCCATGTGCCTCCCCTCCCTGGCCAGAGATCGAACATGCTGTGCTGTGCTGTGGATGTTTCACAGTGCGGAGCTCAACCTGGTGCGCCACTAGGGAGGCCCCAATGATATTATATTCTTAAAAAACCATAGTATATATTGTTTATGGAATGCTTAGAGATAAAGGAAAATTATAAAAATTTGCAAGAGACTAACAAGAAAACAAAGCAGATAAAGCTGAGTGGTGAATTAAGGGTGCTTTATTTTTTTCTATATTTTTCAGACTGATAGAATTCAGATTTTCTAAGTAAAATAAAATCCTAACTATGCATATATATGCTTATGAACTTCCTGATGAAATATTTTTCAAAACCATACCTTTGTAAGTATTATTTTTTTCTTTTCCTCTTTATTGCTACTGATGTAATAAGCTTCTACTTACAAATAAAATTTTGGAGAAAAAATTGAAAACAACATAGACTTGAGATAGCTGTACTCACATATATGAGAAGTAATGGCAACTGAGAAGCTTAGTAAATTTAATAGGCTTCACAAAGAATTATGCCTACTTCCTGAGCGTCAGAAACCTTTTGAGGTTTCTGTGTGTTTTTTGTGTGTGTGTGTGTGTGTGTTGATGAAATTTATTGGCTCAAGAGCCAACTGTTTAGTGAATTGGGAATGAAGAGATTATATGGCTTGCTCTAAAGAATCATAAACTTTTTGCCTGATTCACCCAAAATCTTGTGGGTATACAGAATTGCATTAAGTTTGTGCATGTAGTAATGGATATTTCAATTATTTTGCCTAATGAAGTCATTGTAGTCCTATTTTTTTCATGTACATTTGGGACACTTTTCAAATTAAACATCGATTGCACATCCTGATTTGTTTTCAAGTCAGTTTTGGAAAATGTGGGCAGAAGAGATGACAGTAAAGAAATGCCCCAAACAATAAAGTTAATGCACTTATCTGAGCAATTGATTATGCTTCCTCCCTGTTCTCAGGAAGCCAAATGTAGGACATGGGGCATAAATCTTGATATGACTTTATGCTAAATAAAATACTCCAGTAGATTCTACATATAATTAGGCAGATAGATGATGGATGGATGGATGGATTGTTGGATGGAGATAGACAGATAGACATGTTCACATATACCTAGACAGTTCACATATACCTATAAATATAGACATGAATATACTTATAGAAATGTATGGTGATAGGGTAACTAGAAGAAAAAAAACCTGAATAATGCCCTCAATATCTAGAAAGGTATATAGTCACAGTAAAACACATAAAGGTAACAATGTCATGATTAGCTAGACAGAAACATACAGTGCCCAGTAGGAGTGGCTGAACACTTCTGTGCTTTATTTTCAAGTCACTTTTTAGTACATAGAGAGCTATCTTGAATGAACCCTAGAATATTTTATCATCTGCCCTCCCTTTTCTTCTCTACTAGTCTTACCTGCTCAGTCTTTCCTGCATTCCTCTTTTTAAACTGATCTTAACCTTGCATATGGCCTCAAAAATTTTAAAAATTGTGTACAGTTTGTGCTTTCCAGGAAGGGATGCAATAGGTACTTACAGATTCAGTGGGGGTAACTATTAAGCCTCTACAAGTTTGGTGGTGTAGCCAAAATAGGGTGTATACCCTCTGGGGAAGTAATGATTTATCAGAGTACAGAAACATAATTTTGACAATTCTATTTATATTGTTTTTATAAATCCTTTGCAATATGTTTTAAAACACTGTATTATAAATATATATTACATATTGTAAATATGTATATTAATACTGTATAAATTATAATTATGAATATATAGGTATATATATATTACCAGCTCCGTTCATTTAACTGTGAGAGGTATGCTAGCAAAGACTACTCTGGAGAATAAAATATAACTATTGTTAACATTGTTCAACTTAATATTTGAATTTTGCTGCATCTTGCACTATAACAATAACAATAGCAACAGAACACATTGTATTTTCACACCCACCTAAAAATGTACTTTCCCTAGCTCGAATTAAAAGAAGAAAAAAGGGACAAAAGAATAAATGTCTTATCCTCCTCTATAAGTGAAATGACAGATTTTAAAATTTAAAGATTCATGATTTCCAAAGAATATCAGCTCTCATAGGAAGAAGTAAAGAAATGATGCAGAAAAGACCAGAGGGAGGCCAAATTGTTTTTAATATGTAATTCCAATGCTGTGCTCTAGTTGAGCTCCCTGCTTCTCTCTTGTCTCTTTCAGTCCTTGCAACACATCAGCCATTAGTAACCTTCATCCATACAAATCAGAGTATGTTATTCTCTTTGTCTGAGCCTTTCATTTTTGCCCATGTACACAATCTAAAATTCTTATCATGGCCCTGTCTACCTCTCTGATCCCATTTCTTAATCCTTTTTCAACCTTGCTTGTGTCTCATTACAAGCAAACACATTCCCTTTCACTTTAGGGATTTGCATTTCCTGTTCTCTGTGTTCAATAGTCTTCCTCTATACATTCATGTGACTCCCTTTCTGTCCTTTATACATATTGCCTTTCAAATAGCACCATTAAATGATCATTATAACTGAATGAGTATCCTCATGTCACTTTATATCCTCTTATTTTGTTTTAAAAATCCTCTTAGAAGTTATGTAAATATTTAATTAAAAAAATGAGCAGGGGAAATTCACTCAGTCCCTTTGACTTCAAATTTCTCACCTAAAAATAAGATTAAGAAGATTGATTTCTAGAAACCTGTAAATCCTTATGTAAGCTTGTAATGAAAGTACAGTTGTCAGACTGAGCTCAGTTTCATGGTGGTATTCTTGTTAATTTACTCAACAGTCATGTTTTTAGAGGCTTCTAACTGGATTTGTATTTTTGCCTCAACACTAATGTTCTTGAGAAGAATAAAACTTTTGAAATTGGTTCCTTTCAGATTTAGAGGAAAACAGTTAGTGAGATGATGTGAAATGGGTTTCTCTGAACATTTTCAGAGCCAATGCCAAGAGGCCCACAAATACTCTAAATATGTAAAAGTCACAAAAAAGATGAGCGCTTGTCATTTGTAACAACATAGATAGAACTGTGAGAGATCATGCTACGTGAAATGTCAGAGGAGAAAGAAACTATCACATAGTTTTATTTACATGTGGAATATAGAGAAACAAAATGAGATCAGCCAAAGCCAAACCAATAACAAAACCTGGAAACTGGTAAAATTAAGGCTACTAGGGAGAGTGGGGGAAGGAACAGAGCAATGAGAGTAGAGAGAATCATGGATTGGATTATGGTAGAGGACTATGGTTTCTTGGTGGTGGTAGTGACTGGTGACATAAAACTGAAGAGGTGTGATAGCATAATTCTTTTTAAAAAATTAAAAATATTTATGCATACCTGGGGTGCAGGCCAGAAATGCAGGGACAGGTGATAAGAGGATTCCCCAGAGACAGAGTGGGGAGCAGAACAGGCAGATTGACTGAAATGCACTGCTGAGAGGAATAGCAGGTGAGACAGGAGTGGTCTTCTGTGCCATGTGGATCACCTCGTTGGCTAGGATAGAACTCATGCTGCAGTAACTGTGATGCTTCACAGTGTGGTGCTTGACACCTTGAGCCACCAGGGAGGCTTCTTTTTAAAAATTTAATTCTTTTTTTAAATTTTAATGAAATACCATTGTTTATATCCTTTTTTATATTTTGACAATATAGGATTTCTCCCCTCAGGTGTGGTCACAACTCTCCCACCACCAAAGCCCTTCATCATAGTCCATTGTGCTTACTTCCTCCATTCTCACTACTTCTCTCCCTTTTTCTCCCCTCTTGGATATGTAGAATCTACAATCAGCTATCAAACTTCTAAATCACATACAGTGCTGTAAACAATATTACCTCAATAAAATACAATTTTTCAAAAATCTATTTTGACAAACCCACTAGCTCACCCTTAATTCCTCCATTATCATCCGAAACTGTTTTTTGAGTGTAGACCTTGGGATCTAAAGTTGGAAGGGGCAACAGTTGTCCTTGCTGTATAGCAAGCTAAATGGTAGTAAGGTCCTGATATGACAATGGAGGGTTGAGGCCAGGTCTTGTTGGTGATAGGACCTACAGAACCTGTGATGAAGATAGACTGAGTCACATTCTGCTAAGAGCCAGAAAGAATGTTTCCCCTCCCCCAATAATCACTTTCCTGACTCAGAACTTCTACGCAGTTCTAAACTATACCACCCACCTCCAAAGATTTGGGACAGCAGAACTTGAAAAACAGTCCTCACTATTTCTAGACTCTACACTTCTTACAGACAAAAGCTATTACTTTATCATCTCATCACCCTGTGCATGCATGTGTGTATGTGCACACACACACACACACACAACCTCTGACCTGAGTGACTCAACTCATCTTGATTGTTTATCTCTTGTGTTTTTCTAGTAGCCCAAACTGCAGCTTTCCAAAACTTTTCTTATGTGCTTCAGAACTGAAGAGAACATATTTGAGTGTCTATTTGTTATGTCTAGGATTCTCTCAGGTTTGGGGCTCAGAACAAAGGTCTCTCTTGCTCTGAACTTAGTGCAAGACTAGCAAGCTATGTCATGTTGATTATATGAATTACCTGAATTCTCAGGGGCTCACTGACTCATTACCATGTGGGGCACAACAGTTCCTATATCAATAATGTTGTCTCTTCTGATATCATGAAAACAACTTTTATCACTATCATGGGGACATATATAAATTCCTGTTTTCTTGCTTGGAGATTACTTCTTGGAAATCCAAAGTAATTCAGAAGAAACATTAAATATCATCAATAACATGCCCTAATATGTTTTATAGAAAATGGTAATAATTTGTAAGTTTTTATGGAATAAAATTTGCATTCTACTACAAATCAGAAAGACCTTTCCTTAAGTGAACCTAAGTTTAATTATAAGTAAACAATAAGCAGTTGCTTAGTTGAAGATATATATATGTATATATATATTTTTTAAACCAGGGAATATTGTTATTTAATTGAATTCTTCCTTAAGATGAGACTCATTTTTTTTCCTCCTAATGTCACTCTATATGCCAAAAGTTAGGAGAATTTGTATGGAGCCAAGTAAGATAAACACCTTGAAAACATAGTAACAGTTATAATAATGATAATGTTTGGAAGACCAAAACACATTTCTTACGATTTATAGGAGTTTGATGAATTTTCCTTTAAAGATGGCTTGGTAGCACATATGCTAACTTTTACTTTATTGAAATATTGCATCTAAATAATAAATATGTCAACATATTTATGAATTCCTGCTTAGGCTAAAACATAGTTCTGGGTCCAATGAGAAGATACAAAGATGGAGAGGAGAAGACAGTTTTGATCCTAAGGCAAACATAACAAATAATCCTAGTATAGCATGACCCCAATACAATTAATGTGTATACAAAATCTTCAAAAAGCTTTTTTATATGTGTTGCCATAAACACCCTAATGATAGTCATCTCATTATTATTAATATTACAGAGAAAGTTCTGGATTTATTGCTATTATGAGTTAGTAAGAGCAGGAACTGGCACTGGAATCTGAAGTCTTTAGATTCCTGAGTTGTTTTTCAGTCATGTAATGCTTTCTCTCTCTGATGAGACATGGTTAATTCTACAGGGCTTATTTTATGGTTCTGACTAAATCTCAGTCTTCAGTTGGAGAGTTGATGTTAGACAATCAAATTTATTTTAATATGAATATAAGCAATGTATTAACAAATAATATTATCATAAATCAATTATCAAATCCACAAATGGAATAGAGATTAGATTGTCCAAGCTTTTCTCTGGAAGTTGAGTAGTCTTAGAACCTTTCTCCAGTATGTGTTGAGGATCACTGATGAAGGTTTGTTTGGTCTGTGTGTCTATGTCTTGTGAAACAATTAATACAGATTCTGCTCTTTATAAGTGCTTGATATAAACTATTATTACTTAACCATACTTTTTAAAGTTCATTCAATAATAAGTAAACCCTTTAGCTTAAAAAGAAACCCAGACACCGTACTCCCTGTCTAGCAGGGAAGAGGGGTGGATGATTTTATAGAGTGCTCTACCCCAGATACAGGGATGTTTACAAGTGAGAGACTTGTAGCAACTGATTACATAGTTTCTAAGTCATCTGGAGTACTTGGCTGTCAAAAAGGAGAAAGACAAAGTACTAGGAAGAACACTTGACATATTGTCTTAGTTACTGCCTGATTCTGCTTGGCATCCCTCTCCTCCTCACCAAACTCTTTTATGAGAGAAGTTTAAAAACTGTCATTAAAGTCACAGCAAATGTACCTGGAACAGCACACAGGAAATCACCCATCTCTGATCAACAAAGGGAGAAATTAAGCTTAGGGAGTTTCAGTATTTTGTGGTTTCCCCTTTTTTCTAGTGTATCTCTGCAAGGAACCATCATTTGCTTTGCTCAGTAGATCAACTGCCTTATATTTGATTTAATCTCTACCCTAGACTATTCTTCCATCATAGAGATTAATGTATTCTTTTTATTTCAGTGTCTTCTAGTCCCATAATAAGGTTGTGAGCATAAGTTAACAAATGGATAATTAACAGTATTAAGTAGGTCACATATAAATCCAACTATCTCATGAAATTAGACACTTAAAAAAATAATTGAGTGAGCATGGTTCTGTTAGATAATCCAACTATAAATACTATTACAAACACCAAGAAACAATCCACTGAAAATTGAAAAGAAGCACTGGCATTATAAGCATAGTTTTCAATTTGTAGATGGTACAAAGAGCTGAAGATTATAAGAACGGATAAAATAATTATGCTTTTGTTCTGTATATAAGCCTCAAAACTCAGAATCAAAACATTTCCAAGTGGCAGTGGCACTTTTGTAGATGTAATTTTATTTGGCTGTTTTGAAACAACTAAACTCTTTACATGACATGTGGGAGTTGATTTTGGGATAGTATATTCTGGCTGCTAAAAGAAGGTAATACAGTAGACTGTGTATGAGGTTTGGTATAAATGCCTTATGTTATTTTGTACGAGCTAAAGTTTGATTTTGCAATCACATACATATTCTGCTGGATATATTCATCTTGAATCTGTGCAACTTAAAAGTTTATCCTCAGTTCACACTGTTGGGTCAGTGTTTTCCTCTCTCAGAGAACAATTTAGTCTGTTGCATTTTAACCAATTGGCTGTGTATTCATAACTGTTAGAGTGGTAAATAAAGCATGCAGTCTAGCTAGACCTAGATTTATTTGAGATATATTTAAAACAATCCATCTTGTTTTTTATTGGAAAACATTTACTTCATCATTATTTTCAAAACAACTTTTTTTTCTATAAATCTAATATCAGGTCAGAAATACTAGACTTCCTTAGAGTTCTATTAAAGAGGACTATTAGGGAAACAGTACTTCTCCATTTTCATTTTATGCAGTCTCTCTTTGCCATGATGATTTGTAGAACATAACAGGGTGTTTGGCACATTGGAAATATTTTTTTAATATTTATTGCTTGAATTAATCAATAAGTGAATTCTATCAGAGCATATTTGTCTACAACTTTTATTTTGAAGAGGAAACATAATGACTTTAAGTTGATGTTTTGATATCACTCTTTCCTTTATTTATGGTGGCCTTTATTCTTTCTCTTGCATGAGATTAGAGTTTTACCAGGACTTACCTAAGCTACTGCAGTCATTTCAATTAATTGTCCATATCCATATCACATAGGGTGCTTGTCTTCGAAGTTTCTGATCTATGCAGCAGTGTCTAACATGAGCTACACTGTAATTGTTGGCACAAGGCATCTTGGAAGAGACTCACATTCTCCTCAGGAGAATAGCTAAGAGTAGTCTATGCCAGAAATCATATACAAGTGGTTCTAATTTCTCAATATTCATTTGCAGTGTCCACATGGTTACAAAGCAGCTGAGAAAGTAATCACACACAGGATAAATCATTAGTTAATTGGCCACTTATAAAGTTTGTCTGAATTCAAAATTTTTTTTCCTGAGTGTTTGTATATATGATCAGTGTTTTATAAAATGTTGGGTGCCTGTAGCAGTACAAGACAGCACAGAACGAATTGAAATGTAAAACTGGCAATGTCAAGATTTCATGAATCTAATAATAAGATGCAGAACATCTGCTAAAATCCAGTGCTAAACTATTACTCAATAAATGTATAATGGAGTTGGAACAGAACTCACACTGGAAAAAATAAAACAGAAAAAACAAAGTCACTAATTCTTAGCATAAACAAAATGAGTGAAGTGTGTGTGTGTGTGTGTGAATATGTGTGTGTTTGGCAAGGTAAATAGTAGGACAAAATTGGATGAGAAAATAGGTGTCTCAAATGAGAACATTTTGACCATCAAATTGTCTTTACTGTGAGTAAATGAGTCTTTAACGTATATAATAACATAATTTTTGAAGGATAATTTAGCCCTGAAAGAAACGATATGCCCACTGAAGGATGACTTGATAAACAATATGTGACATATACTCAATGCAATATTAAACATCTATTTAAAAAGATGAAATCTTGCCTTTTGCAACTGTTTATATGGTACTTGAGGTGACCATGCTAAAACTTAAACTTATAAGTTATAATGCAAGTTACTTTAAAAAGATGAGAACATTTATAGTATATTTGGGATAAAATGGACAAAATATAATCAATATTATATAATATCAGTAAGTTCAAACATACACATTGCTTGCAGTAAACTGAGACTCAATACCATTTCAACATCATTTTGACTAATGGATTCCAAAGTTGGATATTTATGAGAATTAATTAAATATTTTTTTTTTAATTCAGAGATTCTAAAGAGTCATCTAACAGACATGATTCACTAGAACTATGTTGGGCTCCATAATGCTATATTTAATTTCTTCTTATGACTACCCAGGTTTTCAAATTGGTTAAATCCACTGAGAGGGGTATTTTTACTTACATAAAATTAGTCTTAGAATATTTAAGATAGAATATTTAAGATAGAAACATAATCTATTTTCAGTGTTGACCAGAAATAAGAGTTTAGAGATTTTTTTTTGAAAGAAAACTTTGAAATAACATTTCCTTAGCACACTTCTTACCATCCAAGTACCATCTCAGTGTGTCAGAAAATGTAGACTATAGAAGCAGGGTGTGAAAGAGAGAGAGAGAGAGACAGAGACAGAGACAGAGAGAGAGAGGTAAGTGGAAGAAGGGAAGAGGGTGGGCAGAGAGAGATTGAGGAAGAAAGAAAGAGAGAAATTTCTAGGATAAAATGTCACTCTCCCTACCTGTGTGGAAGTTCACCCCATTACATTACTGAAGATTAAACAATCCAATAAAAAAGGTGGAGGCTATTGAGTAATAGAATGAGGGCCCTATCAGGGTAAATTGTATAGTTTCTGTGGGTGTGGTAACTTAAGGAATTGGAAGAAAAGTCCAAATTAGACCAGAATTCAAATATTTCCCTTGATCATACTAATTAGAGGTGATTGTCATATTCTTATTAAACTGAATTACAGTTCTCTTTTTAAATTTAGGAATGATAATACCTACCCTATATGCTTATTGTGAAATTGAATAAAATAATGCATAAGGAACCATCACAATACATAAATAGGAGCACAGGAAACTAGCATAGCATGTATGCGAAAGAATATAAAGAGAAGATACATTAAAAAAACAATTTTCAGAGTACCAAAGTCATGTATATAAAAATTTATATTAGGGTCCTCCCTGGTGGCCCAGGGTTTTTAACTCACTGCCTTATGAAACACTGTGAAGCAGTGTGCAGACACTGCAGCTCCAATTCAATCCCTGACCAGGGAGGTGACCCTCATGGGTCACTCACCTCTCCTGTGTTGTCTGCTGCTCCTCTCAGCAGTGTATTTCAGTCAATAGTGAAATGTCTGTTCTGTTCCCCTCTCTGTCTCTGGTTAATCTGCTCATCCCTCCCACACCTCTGGCCTACACCCCAGTTCTTGTATGCATAAATAAATAAATATTTTTAAAAATTATATTAATCCAACCATATGCTAAGTACTTTACATGCTTTACCTCATTGATTATTGTTTCTAAAACTATGAAATAAGTACTATTATTTTATGGATAATGAAATTGAACTGTGGAGAATGTAAATCACACAAACATGCCAGATTCTGTGTAATCTGACTGCATTAAGAATTTAGTATAAATCTTAAAAATGAAAAAGAATTTAGCATAATTCTATCTATGACTTTCCTGTCCAATGTCATAGAGATACATAGATCTCTAACCAGACCTTGCTTTAAAATATTGATTATCTATTCCTTTTATAACCAAAAATTAAATAGATATTTGCTGTTCTGTTTTGCTATGGAACTTCACTCTGGGCATCTTTTCAAATGTCTTTCCTATGTCTGATTCTAAAATAAAGGTACTTTTCTGTAGAAATCTCTCTGGTGCTTCATACCTGGTTAGACATGTCCAAGTACTCCAATATTGCTCAATATAGTAGTGAAATATTCTCCAGTTACTCAAACCTGCTAATGTCTCTCTGATATTTTTTTAAAACCCTCATCCATTTTAAGTGGAAATAAATTATTTTTCAAACCCTTACTGAAACTCACCCTAAAATAATGAGCTAAACAATTTGTTTTTGATAATGCCCAGTCTCTAGGGAAACTTTTCCATCCTCCCTTATTCTTATTCATTTTCTTTAAAAATTTTTAAATGAACTAACATTGCATTATAGCATTGTATGTTTCAAGTGTATGCCTATAACAACACCATGATTTTGAAATTCTGCCATCCAGCTGTATAAGAGAATAAATTTCTGTTGTTTTTAAGTCATCCAATTTGTGATTATTTTGTTATATCAGCCCCAATAAGCTAATACATTTGAGGATAATAATAATGTGACTTACAGGCATGTTGAGATTATTGAAGGAAAAAAATACATGGCAATCTTGACATAGGGTAGACACATAGTGTTTGCAACTTTTAAAATGATCCTTTTACTTTTGGTATGAAATGAAAATGGATTTGAAACAAAAAGTCTTATCAACCATAGACTTTTATCTACTTGAATGCAAAGTAAATTAACAGTAACTAAATTAAAAAGAAATAAATCAAAATTACTTTGAGATGAGAGATGTAGATGTTGTGGGGGCTCATGGCCCAGTTGCCAGGGAAACCTGCCCCACATCTCTGGGCCCTGCATAGTATGATCCTCCTTCTTCCCAGAAGGCCTGATGATGCAGACCCTCAGGCTTCCATGTGCTCTGACTGGAATAGCAGCAGAGCAAAAGGGCCCTTTGGAAAGGCTGTCAATTGGACTTGATGTTGGCCAGCATTTGCTTACTGCAATCATTTTTTCTTAGATTCTTAAGCTTTTTCTCATTCAACACCACTGCCATCTATTTCTCTTGAGCTTTTTTCCCTTGGAAGAAGAACTTTTGATGGTAGTGAGTGACTAATTTTTGTCTAGGTCTTTGGCTGTCTTCTTAGAGAGAGTCACATGTGGATGTCTTCATACTTTGTGAAGTCTCTTCTTGTTTTCTAAGTTTTTCCTCTTCAAACAATTTTCTGTGAAGATGTATGACATATTCATTCTCTATATCAGGCAGACTGAAGCTTTATCATCAGCTGCTGAATCTCACTTACAAGTTGTGAATTTTTGTGTTGAAAAGATGCTTTTCTCAAGTTGGAAACTTGTTATTTCTGCTGCAAATTCTTTAATCACTTGCTTTTCTTCACACAACTATAAGGCTATTTCTTGATTTTCCTCTTCAGGAATTTGAAGGGACACATTGAGATCTTGTGAAAAACACAAGATTTGTAATGTGGGAGGATTGGCTTCCATCTCAGGTGGCTGGAAGTTGCCCTGGACTTGTGTCATTGGTCCAATATCTTTCCTTCATTGTCCATAGACTTCATCAAGGACAGAACACCTTCTGCCTAGAGCCTTCATTCTTCTTTAAGAGTGTGCTTTTACTCATCTTAAAACACCACTGCCACACATACCAGGAGGTACCATGGAAACCAAGGAATACCCAGGATTTATCTCAGATTCTCAACTGTTACCAGCAGAGCTCTCTACATGCTCTCTAGCATCAGCTGGAAAGTGGATCCTGGGAGGTCTCATTGGCTATATTAGGCTCCATGGCTGTGCCTCTAGGTTCTGCTCTCCTATGGACCACTATGGACTACTCAGGACCCTGCAGTGTTCTGTCTCTAAGGTAAACAGGTGCCTGGCAACCAGACAAATAGTTAGGCTGGGGGAAGTAGGCCAGCCAATTTCTAGAAAGCAGGTGCCACTTTGCTGTGAAGGTGGGGAATGTCTGCTTTTATAGACTGGGGCAGTGAAAAGGCTGACTGCAGAGGGAACTGGGACACTCTAGGTTCTTTAGCAAACCTGGAGGGTCAAGGCAGACCCCTACTATGTCACTTTGTACAAAATAAGTCAGGACAGAGAGGTTGGGTCTCTTTCCCACATGAGGCTAATTTTCCTGATTTAATTTCTTCCTGCTGTAGGGAAGCCTAGTCCTGACCCAAAGGTGAGGAACTTCCCACGTCTGAGACTCCTCTACAGTGTGGGTAGGGAGCGGCATAGGTGAAAGGTCCCCATAAAAGTTTCAACTAAGAGACCAGGAGTCCAACCTTAATAACTAAAGAGAAATCAATGGGAACTGACAGTAATTTATCAATTCATAGATTCTGTGGAGTCATGTGTCCCTGTCCAGTCCACTTGTTCCTAGAGGGCGTGACTGCTTTGGCATGTCATGGGGAGCTGGGGTTCTTTCCTCATGTGGTCCTGCCATCTTCAGGTCATGCTTATCATGGTAACCCTGAAAAGGGCTTTCTGCCTATTGAATCATCTTCGGAGAAGACAGCAACTTCAGGGGGTATTTCCTTTTTTCAGCTTGATTTGCCACCTTCCAGTCAATTAACCTTACCCCAGTATCTCTCTGGCAGAGCCAGGTTCAGAGCACCTTGGCCATGCACTGGCACTCTGCCCTGATAGGCTGGTACCCAATCTCATTGGCCAAGAGGGAAATGAAAGAACTGTATCTCAGGTTCTGAGGGGTGCCCATGGACATAGAATGGGTGTGGAGCAAGTAAGGTCAGGGGTCATCAAATCCATTTAGGAGCCACTATACATGTTTTGTCATTAAAAAGAATCAAAAGTGATCTGAAGAAATGACACTGTTCTCCCAGTACCAATTTGACTTATAATAGAGTGAACGGAGTTACATCTACTACCTCATAAAGAGGTTCAGAATATGTTATTTAGTAAAATCACCAGGTGCATGATATAGTTTAAACAGAGGTTCCCAGAAAAGGTTTTGCATGTCTAACTCTTGCCCATTTATGAATTAAAATACCCATTTATGTATTAGAATTTAAAGAAGCAGGGAGAAATCTTTCCTGTCTCCCACCTCCTGCTCTTCCCCCTTCTTCTCCTCCTTCTCTGTGCCTCTAGATTGGGTTAGTTCTTTCAACTTCTTTCCTCTCTTCTCTAGTTCTCTTATTTCTTTTCTTTGTGTGTGTGTGTTTTAAAATACCTATCTCTGAAACTTGATATCAATGCAAATATATGTAATTTGTAACTATTATCTGAGTATTTACATAGACACAGTGTAGAAAAGTATGTTCAGGTTAATTGAACTGACTTCACTTACTACCTGAGAGTCTATCTTACTAATTTTTAATGTTTTCTGTTTTTGTTTATTGATGTAATAATGCATTGTAAAATTATGTCAGTTTCAGGTGCACATTATTAGAAATCAACATCTAAAATAGTACTTTAAATTTACCTCTAAAATCGCATTGTATTTTTCACCACTTATCAAATTTATCTACTCCTCCTTCCTTTTTGGTAATAACTATTTGATCTATAATATAAAGGTTCATTTTTGGCTTATTTAGTTTATCTATTTGTTTGTATAGTTATATATCTAACTAAGAGATAATAATTATATTTTTACAATTTTAAATTTTAATATAATTTATAAATATAATTATACATATATATAACTATAAATGTACTGTGTATGTGTTTTTCCTGTCTGGCTTATTTAACTAAGATTTATTACCTTTAGGTCCACCCATGTTGCTACAGATGGCAGACTTTCATTATTTTTATTGTTTAATAGTATACCTTTGTGTATATGTTTAGCACATATTCTTTATTCATCTGCTGACGGGCAGCCAATTCTTGGCTGTTGTAAATATTGCTGCAATAAACAGGCAATGCATATATATCTTTGAATAAATGTAAATTTTTTGGTTAAATACCATAAGCGGTAACTGGATCAAACAGATTTTATTTCTGATTTTTTACCCCTATACTGCTTCCCATAATGACTGCATCAATTTAAGTTCCTGTCAACAGAGTATACAGGTTCCCTTCTCTTCACATCATCTTCAACACTTTTGAATATAGCTATTCTTATAGATGTTAGGTGATAGCTCATCTTTGTTTTGATTCATTTCTCTGATAACAGAGATGATGTAATCTTTTCATATGTCTACTGGTCATCCAGAGAAGTGTTTATTCAGATCTTTTGCCCATTTATTAATCAGGTTGTTTGGTTTTTGTTATTGAATTGTATGAATTATTTATGTATTCTAGATATTAATCCCTTGTCAGATATATAATGTGTGAATATTTCTTTCCATTAACTAACATGTCTTTTTATTATGATGCACATTACTTTTGTTGTGCAGAAGCCTTTTATTTTGATGTTATCCCACTTGTTTATTTTACTTTTGTTTCCCTGCCATAGGAACAGTTTCCAAACATATCACTAAATCTGTTATCAAGGAACATATCACCTATATTTTCTTCTATTTTATGGTTATTAGTTATGAACCCAAATCTTTGATTCATTTGTGTTGATGAGAAAGAGTGGTCTAGTTTCATTCTTTTGCATGTGACTGTCCAGTTTTCTAACCCCATTTAATGAAGAAATTTTCCTTGTCCCACTGTGTGCTCTTGACTAATTTTTCATAAATTAATTGTCCATATGTGTGTGATTTTATATTTCTGGGCACTCAGTTCAGTCAATTCATCTGTATGCCTGTTTCATTCCAATACCAAACTGTTTTAAGTATTATGCTTCGTAGTATAGTTTGAAGTTCATGATGTCTCCATTATTGTTCTTTTTTAATAGGGAGTTTTTGCTAGTTAGAGTATTTTGGAGTTCCAAATACATTTCATGACTTTTTGTTTTATTTCTATGGAAAAATTACATTGGTATTATATATAGGGATTGTATTGAATCTTCATATTGCTTTTAATAATACAGCATTTATTTTAAGCATAATGCTGACAGTATCCCAAGATATGGGCAACTACAAGGTAGTTACTTTCAATATCCATTTCTAACCACTGAAAATGGAGATTCATTTTCAACTGAATACTGATACAACTATGTATCAGGTCAAAGAAACAAACAAACAAAAAAACCCTCAAGAGATTGTTGTAATATGACTAATTGTCCAGCCATTTGTCCATCATCATGTGAGAATCACATCTATTTGAATTTATAAAAGTGCTTCTCAAAGTGTTATTTATTCACAACTAGCACCAGAACTAATCCATATCTCTGAGTGTGACACTATGAAATCTGTATTATTTTACAAAGTCTAAGAGATTCTTGTGTCTATAAATTATGAGAGCTCATATCATAATACTCATATTCTTCTTAATAAACTTACTTTTACCTAAGATTTTTATCTTTAATGTTGGTATGACAAGATATTCCAGGCCCATGAGAAAAATGTTTAATAATTTTTTCCCAAGAATCTTTGACCTTGCTTTTAACATCTTAATCATTAGCAGACTCTTAGAAAATGAGCTGTGTGTATATATACAGAGACTATAGAAATAAGAAATGCAT
The DNA here is from genome assembly GCA_019455555.1 of Galemys pyrenaicus. NCBI lineage: Eukaryota > Metazoa > Chordata > Mammalia > Eulipotyphla > Talpidae > Galemys > Galemys pyrenaicus. Next base: position 606,965 of record JAGFMF010011783.1, on the reverse strand, counting down.
TTCAACTTTGTGTGTGTGTGTGTGTATGATTCTTTAGCCCTAAATACTTAGTGTATATTTACTAAGAATATAGATTTTTTTACAGTTATCAATTTCAATACATTTAACATTGATAGAGTAATTTACCATAGTTACTTTAATTTTTTTTAATTTGACTCTCAGTGTTCATTACAGAATTATTATTGCTCATGTATTAAATTCAACCTACCATCAAATTTTGCATTTAACTTTTATGATTTAGTCTTAATCTAATACATTTTTTTCTTTATTTTTTATATTGGCATTTTAAGAATTCTTTTTTTTAAAGTACTGTTTCCCTTAATTTAGGTTTATCTGATATGTTTCCTCATGTTCAGATTCAGACTTTATGTTCTGGACTGAAAAGATCACTAAGTGATGTTATATCTTGCTCAGGATTTGCATCTAAAAACAGATGATGGGTTCCTTGTTAGTGATGACAATTTTGCACACTGGGTCAATGAGTCATCTGAGTTCTCTATTCTGCGGTTGCTGCACTTTCTTTGCAAGTAATAACTGCTCAATAGGGAAACACTTTAAGGTCATTAAAATGTGCTACTTATCCTCAAATTTTCCCTCTGGATTTAATTTTTACCTGTACCAATTTTTTATTATGATGATTGCAAAATCATGGCTTAGTCTGTACTCAGTGTACTCAGTGGTTTTTACAGTTAGGCAAAATGTCTTTTCCCCATCCTCCCATTTATGTAGCTGTTTCCCTATATTTTTTAAAGTTTATAATTCATTATATCCTTAACTATTTGCTGCTCAAAATGACCCAGATTTTGCCAGCAGGAGCCCACTTAAGCTGGCTCTTGTGTCCTTGTAATAGGCATATATAATTTTTTGATCACTTCCTCACTTTCTGGTATAACAAGATGTTCCAGGCCCATCTTTCTCTCCTGCTCAACCTCAGAATCATTTCTCCAAATAAATCAAGATTGTTTTAGTGGAGAATAATTTTAAATATATAATCTGGTCACTATATGTTCATTTTTATTGTGCTGTCTTTATCTAAGCCCTTTCAGGGACTATAGTTAGAGAAATACACACACACGTGTGTGTGTGTGTGTGTGTGTATATATATGTATGTATATCTCCAGGTGCATGTACTGCATATTCACATGCACATGAATTTTCAAAATCAGGAGCTTCCCTAGAAACCTACAATTCCAATTTGCTCCCAGAGGATTTTCTCTTTGTTCATTTTGTCTTATTTCATATCTGTGCATCTTGTTTTCCACAAGAACCATGGCTCCCCCACAACATTTAGCAAATTTGCACAGTCCTATGCATATGTAAAATTATCTCAGAATTGCTTTTCAATGTTATTTATCAGGTAATTTTGACATTACTGATATTTTCACAGTTGTGACCCAGCAGCAAATTGCCTTCATTATTTTCATTTACAAGTGAGCCTGTTTTTTTTTTTTTTTTAATTTGAAAGGGATATGAGCTAGCTTCAATTTTTTATTGTTAGTTTTATATCTGTTTAGTGGACTGACAGGGAAAAATATATTCTCCCCCAAAAATTTGTATCAAGCATTACTTCTTTAAGTAGCTATGATGCATTTTTGGAAAGTAGTCTTAGGTAAAATTAAATTGCAATAAAACTTAGAAGTCATAGAAGGATTTAGCCAATTAGCCTTGGTTTATTGCCATAGTCTTAAACTACTACTTCACTGCATGTTCTTTAGCACTTGGACCATCTTTTCAGTTATAGAGAAACTACAGTGTTAACAGTAAAGATTCCCAGTCAGACAAGCCTAGTTTCAAGGCCTAAAGTTCTCATGTACTAGTTGAGTGACTCCTCCAAGCAACCCAATATACATATCTACTTGAAAACTTGTTTTGTGAATTAAAGGAATAATTTTTTAACTGTGCTTAGCACAGCTCTGGCACACTAAAAGAGTTTTACTAATGATTAGCTAGCATTATTGTTATATAAAGTGTATGATATTTGGGTATACAATTTAATCCACATAATCTATTAATTCTTTATTCAAAGTTGTGTTTTTATACTTCTCCATTTTAACTGTAATTCAACATAGAAATTCACTTCATTAACTGGTTGGCATGTTTTTCATGCAGCCTTTCCTAAAAAGGTAAGTTATGGGATTAGTTTTTAGTTTCTTCTGTTAGTTTATTATCAAATAAACTCATCATTTACAATTACTGAAGTTGTAAGATATCCTAATTCCTAACTAGCAAACTGATTAATTAATTAAAGAACTGACCATAAAAATAAAAAGGCTGCAAAGTTTAAAAAACAGAAAGTTAATTGAAAGGAATAGATGAGAGGAAGTCAGTCCATAGAATGCTTACCTTTCACCAGATACTGGATTTTCGGCTTCTCTGTGAGGGTATTAAGAAGGAAACAATCTTGTCGATATCCACTAATGCCATGACCTATAGTTTTTGCCCAGCATTTTCTCACAATTATGGAAACTTTCCTATCATTTTCATGATGAGCTTACCTAGTTTCTTATGCTAGGTTGACAGCTTGTTCACATCCTTTGGCCTTGACCTTGGCTTTGACATCCACAGGAGGTAGGCAGGCTGTCAATACTATCATCAGAATAGTGCAAAGACCGTCTGGCAGCTAGAATCTGGGACAACTTTGGCAGCTCCTGCAGATTTGTATTTTCTATGTGATTATTCAGTTGGCTCCCCCCCATCCCAAAATGTTAGAAGGCATCCCGATGCTAGAGGGCTAATACATGTAATTAGAGAGGCGTGGTTTTTGCTATTCCCATCCCATCAGCCCAGCTTGACTACCAGTGCATTACTCATTAGGAGTCATGAGCCCTGACCTACTAGATACCCAAAGGGCTCAAAAGCTAGGGGTGGACAGCTTGGAAGGGAGCCAACATTGCTCTGACCTTGGGTGGTCATATCAGCCCAAACAAGATTTATAGTCTGCATCTTACATTTTTTAAATGAAAAGATTCCACACTTTGTTTCCATGAGACCCATTATTTTTAGCTATGTTTACTTTTTCTTTATTTTTTTATATTTTGAAATCTAGGGAGCAGTGTAAATGTAGCAATATAACACAGCAAATTAACAGTTTCTAAAAAGGATACAGAAATAAAAAATAAGAAAATGAATATTAAGAAAATACCCTTTAGTTATTATGTCCATACTAAAAATAGAGTACATTAATGTTCACTGTTAATAATTAGGAGTATGGCAAATAAAAAAGATTAAGAAGTGAATTGCAACCCTTTTGTTTCTTTTTGAAAACAGCTCCTACCTAGTTGACTTTATAATTTGGGCAACTTGGTATTCTAACCAAAACAAATGATACATCTGAAAATAGGTGTGTGAGATCACTGTGTTTGAAATTCTTCTTATATGTTTAATAAAAACAAGAAAATTGATTGAGTTACAGAAACCATATGATTATTGAAAACTTCCCAACAATTCTACTCTTGTTTCTGACACTGAGAAGTGTCTAAGAGATTTTCCAATAATGACATTATAGCCACATGGGGACTCAATCCCCCCACCCCTGCCCCCTGTCCTCCATAGTCACTCTTCACCTATTCACCACAGAAGTCAGTTATGTCTGTAAATGGAGACCAGTTATATGGAGGTAGAGAAGGAAAGTGAAGAAAGAAAGGAAGTGAGGAAGGAGAGGAAAGGAGAGCAGAGGAAAAGGGGAGAGGAGTGGATGCATGAGGCGAGGAGAAAGAGGAGCAGGAGTAGGGAGAATTAGAAGAAAGGTTGAGAGAGCTGAAAAAAATGGAATAAGGCAAGAGTATAATGAAATAGTTTTTTGAAATGTATTTTGTACTCATAAATGTTTTATATCTTTCTTCCCATCCCTACCCTTGCCCCCACCATAACTCCTTTTTTTACAATTCCTTATCTCAGTAAATTATAATCTCATTGTTTCCAGTTGATTCACTGGGAGACTTTAGGCTTACACTTGCCTTCTTTCTTTCTCTTAACATCTCACATCTGCAAATCCAACTGGCTTTATATTCTAAATAAATATCCAGAATCCAGATGAGAGACACTTGGGAAGGATGCACTTGATCCTTGACAAAGATTTTAGCATTCTTTATCTTGACCTGGTACATTTTGAATTCCAGGTCTCTTCTTTCCTGTTCCAGCTCTCTAGGAGCTGCCTCATCCTTTTCTTGTGGTTTCTTGCCAGAGGTGCCTTAGACTTGTGGCTAAGCTTTTGGGCCTCAGCAGGACTCTTGGGGATGAACCTGTTTGGCTGGGCATTTTCCCATGAGGGAATGACTAATTCAGAGATTTTTCATGGGGTATTTGTAACTTGAAATCCTTTCTTTCCCCCCTTTCTCTCCATGTACACGAATTAAAGATCTTTCACACTGAAAAAATCCAAACCTTAGAATTCTATGATTTCTCTTCTACCAATATCACTCAGATGCAGACTACTATGATTTTATGCTAGGATTTTTTTTTTTAGCTTTATAAGTGGCTTCAGATTTCCATCCCTGCCATCTGTCAGTCAAAGTGTCAGTGGAACAGAAAGAAACATTCTTTTAAAAACATCATGCCACTCTTGATTAAATAATAGCTTCCCATCTCACAGTGAAAAAATACTGGGAATTCTGAGGTGCTATCTATTTAATTTTTTAATTTTAATTGTTTTTTAAAGATTATTTATTCATACAAGAGCTGGGGTAAAGGCCAGAGGTGCAGGAGGTGAGAGGATTTACCAGAGACATAGTGGGGAGCACAACAGGCAGATCAAGTGAAATACACTGCTGAGGGGTGCAGCTGGTGAAGCAGGAGAGGTCTGCTATGCCATGCAGTCCACGCCCCTGCTGCGGATCGGACTCACGCTGCTGTGCAATGGATGCTTCATAGTGTGGTGCTCAATTCGCTGCGCCACCAAGGAGGTCCATTATTTAATTTTTTAAATTTTCTCCTGCCCTGCCCTTTATTGACATAACATTGGTTTACAACACTGCGTATAATTTAAGGAATAAGTTCACACCTCCTCAGATGTAGGTTACCACCCCACCCCACCATCTAAGCACCCATAGTCCTTTACCATAGACCCTTATATCCCTTTCCTCCTTTGTCCCAATCTCATTCCCTGTCTAGTAGCCTCAATTCTTCAGTTATATTCAACTTTATTTCCATTTCCTCAATCAAGTTACATCTTTCTGAATTCCACTATCATTATTTTCTCTGTGGTTCAATCTGTTTAGCAATCCCTTGATCATATTGAGTATAATTTTGCCTCAAAAACTGCAGCTAATATGGTCTATGCTCTCTATCTGGCAGTTTTATTTATCCTCAATTTTTTTCTATTAACTTCTTATCAGTGAAGTCTCCCCTGATCATCTTCTTGTCACATTTAAAATATTAGATATTTTATTATTTACTTCAGTTCATTGTCTTGTGAGATTCTGGATCTTACGTAATTTTAATTGGTTTTCTTTGACTTTTTCACCAGCAGGAGAAGGTGGAGACAACCCATCACTAGCAGGTGGAGGCAGAAGTGCAGACTCTTCACTCATCCTGAGGTAACACAGGAGGGAGTTGAGCTCCTTAGTAACACGAGGCAGTGTGACTTGTTCCAGCTGCCCTAGTCATCATCTCCACTGACCATGAGAAAGGCATCCTTATTGCCAGGGGTATGATGCAAATGTCCTAGGTTTCCCCTTGCATCATCCCACTGATGTGAGGGTGGAGGTATATATCTTGTGAGTGCTGGGTGGGTATTGGAATCCATGACTTCCATATAATGACATTGGAGATGAGGCAGGGAGTCTCCTTACTCATGGGGGAATGAAAGTCCCAGCTCTCTATTGGATCTCCTCTGACATTACCTCGGGTGGAAAGGTTAGCAGCCTGGCTGTTGTGAGGACGTCGAGGTTCCCCACATAGCCTTTGTTGCTGTTCATGATATTTTTCCTGTGGCATTTTTTTGTAGAGTACAAACATGCTTTTCTAAATGTTACCTGTCTTTGTAGCTGCCTCATTTCTGGTCTTTTGACTAAAGAGAGTGATACTTTTATTAGAGTTTGCTCTTTGTACCTGTTCAGATTGTCAGTATCTGCAACTCTCAGTCTGAGTTGTAGGAACTAGAGAGAAAACCCTGTGACCCCTGATCCTTTCCTTGGGTTACAAACTTCTTTGCCAATCGGCCTTTTCCTTTCTACCTTTCAGAGTATATTTATATTTGTTTTACATATAATAGCAGGGTGATTTTTTTTTGGTCACACTTAGGAAGAAATAGGAAAAGCACATCTTCTCTATCTTCCTGAAGTCCAAAGTCAGAAGAGATTTGTTGTCATTCAGTATTTTGTGTCACCTACAACTCAATGTGCATGAGTAATTTGGTAATTGTAAGTTTCCTTTTTGGTAGTTTGAGATAAATACATAAAATAAATTAGGACCAAAGTAAATTTTTATTTAGTTTGTATCTCAGAGATAAATGCCTTACAATGTAGTTTTGGTAAATTGTTGGCTTAAGACAAAAATAATCATAGCCATAATATTTTAGAGTTAACTATACAGAGATTATACTCTCAGATATCCTTTATATTAGTGTTTTAAAGTAGTAGATATAATGATTTTTAAGCATGATAAATATTAGGCTTTTCACTACTGATTCTTCATCTTCTGCCAAGATACAAATTTCTTCCCTACTCCTTGAGGAAAATTTATTGGGTGACAGTTCCTATTAAGGTAACTGTATTCATCCTCAGAAAAGCTATTTAGGGTCACAAAAAAGCTGTACCAAGGTGTCCAGTAATAACTGGTTCTGGTATTTTATGTGGGACAGCATTTGTTGCCTAGGTCATATTAGGATTTATTTTAACTCTCAGACACTAGGAGAGAATCTTGAGATTTTGGGGTATATATATAGATAAGATGAACATTATTAGAAAAATTTTCAACAGTATTTTATATTTGTGGGTATAATATTTGAAACATCTTTAAGGTAGTTTTAAAATTAATTCTAACCTTATAGTTGTCATTCTAAGTAAGTGAATAGCCTCATGAATGAGAGAAATAATGACTTCTTAATTATTTTCAAAAAGTGATATTGTGAGAATAAGCCATAAATTAAAAAAAATAAGTTTATAAGTTTGTCCTTCAATTGATATGCAAACTATGGAGAATAAAAATATACCACAATAAAAAAGGAATGAGGATCAGGTTTGAGAAAAATAGGTCCCTTAATTTACTGCTTAACCAAAGTCAGTTATGTACATTACATGATTTATAAGGCAACAAAACAAGTGTTATCAAGTTCTTAAAAATGTCTAAGAGTATTTTAGTATACATTCGAAAAGTCAATTGTAAATTACTTTTGCAGGTCATATATGGTATAAATCCCTATGAATGTAAAATAATATGTTCAATTGTATTAATTCCCTTTAGTGAAGAAATATCTACATATTTACTTTGAACTTATAGAGTATGCTTTTGAGGTAAATTAGTAGAGGTGACACAATAACTGGGCTAGCAATACAAAAATCTAGGATGTAGCTCTAAATAGTATTAATCCAAAGTTATATTATTCTAGTACAAATCACTCAAACACATTATAACCCAGTCTTTTCATCATAAAATATAAGTGTTGCCTTAGATCATTGATATTCAAGTCATGGTTTCTGAAGCCCTAAATTTCACAGTGGCACATGATCCGGCTGCCACAGAAGGATGGGCGTTAAAAGAATTCTTTTTTCACCAAAACAGCCTTAATTCTGTCTGCTTATAAATCAGGTACTCATATAAAATATATCTTAAGAAATAAGTTCTTCTTTTAGAAACAAAGTTGTGAAGGCATTATTGACATGCTACCTAGATCCTTCCTTCCTGCTTTGTATTTAAGGGACGTATCAGAGATTGCAAAGGGATAATTTTAAGTCAAAAAATAAAATCCTTAATCAGAATAATTCTACATTTTCTATTGTAAATTAGAGTTGTAAAACTAAGGTCTTGGATTTTATTTTAGTGGAGTAGTGGTTGATTTTAAGCAACAGGGAAACTATTCATTTCACAATGAATAAAATTAGATCTAGCCAATTTTATATAACTTAATCTTATTTTCAGTTTTAGTCAAAATTCAAATATGCACAAAAGTCCCACAAAAGAAACCACTTTTTTTTTTGTTAAAGATTTTACTTATTTATGCACACAAGAGTTGGAGTATAGGCCAGAGTCCAGGGAGATGAGAGGATTCACCAGAGACAGAGTCAGGAACAGAACAGACAGAATGACTGAAACACACTGATGAGGGGAGCAGTGGGCAAAGCAGGAGAGGTCTGCCTGCGCCATGTGGGTCCTCTCCCTGGCCTGCTACAGGGAACAAATTCATGCTGCAGTGACTGCGGTTGCTTAACCCACTGCGCCCCCAGGTAGGCCCACCACTTTCTTTAAAAATAAGCTCTTTTTTTTTGGGGGGGGGAAAGGTTTTAATAGCTAGAGAACATGCTTCCAAAGAACTGTAGGTCAGGATGTTGGAAAGAACAACACACCAAAGTTAGGAGGTGGGTGGGCAGTGCTGAAGGTAGCATAAAAGCATAGCAAAACCAGAGTAGAGCACCAACAGTGTCTGCTGTAGGTCACTTCCACCTCAGATCCCTAAACACTCTCTCTCTCTCTCTCTCTCTCTCTCTACTCTCCTCTCTCTTTTTCTTTTAATCATATAAAATAAATAAATCTTGGATTCAGGGTGATTTTGATCAAGAAGTAAATACACATTTATTAATGAATTACTAAGTGTTCAGTTCTGTGTTTCTTGAAGAAGAGTAGCATATAGTACACATAATTTTTTCTTCAAAGACATCAGGGTTGTCTGCATTAGGAATAGTGCAGAATATATACAGGGTTAACCTGAAACATCTTAATCACACCAGAAATCAAACCAGCAAATGATCAAGATCACTGAGGTCATGACAGAAGCACTCACTTGCCAGTGATGGCACAACTTGAGCAAAACAACAATAATAATGACAAAGGATTGAGCCATCACATATAAATTCAGATCTTTGAACTCATGATTACATCCCTTTCTTCTCATTTCTTGCAAACAAAACAACTCTCCTATGTTGCTTACTTTTGAATAGTGATAAATAAATGGAAAGGGATGATATATTCTGCTCCTTCTCTCTGAGGACTACCACTTTATGTAACAGTAATTATTGAAAAATCACCTCATTGAAATATTATAGCCAGCTAACAAAATTTTATAATAGAATATCATCATTGTATTCTATTAAATCTAATAAAACATCTAGTAAAACAGTGCATCAAGGCAATGATAGTTAAGGGCTACTAACATTGTAAAAAATAGAGACAGCCAGATATTATGTGCTCAGGATGGAAGTACACAATAACCAATGATTAACCAGAAAATTGGACATAAATCAATTTACTAAACAATTCCTAATATCTAACTACACATTTACAGGAAACACAGGGAATATGAAAACATGACAAATGACACATAGATATCTATTCTACAAAGGTCAGATTATGTACCTACATCAACAACTTTATATAAATATCTTAAAGAGATAAATTGTGATTTAATGGCTGAGTGAAAGAGAATTAAAACTTCCTTAATTCCTTGAAGTATTAAGAATAATAAAAAAAATCTATAACATAAAACAGTATATCAATCATAATACATAAAGTACATAAAAATCACATAATACATAAAAATCATTGAAAAAATTTGAATGCTGACTGGATGTTTTAGGATATCAGGAACTTAGGGATTTTAGAGTAAGTGATATGTACATGTTTAGAACTAGAAAAGGATATCTTTATGATGGTATTGGAGAATCACACAATATCTTTTTAAAAATTTTTTTTTAATTTAATTAATTATATTTGACATCATTTGTATTCCCCAGGGAGTACCCACCACCATTCCACCCATGCACCATCACCTCAGTCCCTTGTGCTCTTTCTGCCCTCATCCCCATCTTTGCTCTTCCGAAGGGAGCATCCCCTCCCACCCCCATGGTCCCTTTGGTTTATCTTGGCTTTTTGGTCTTGTTGAATTTTTTGTTTGCTTTTGGTTATAATTGCCCATTTCCTTGAGCTTATTCTCCTTTTTTGTTGTTGTTATTGTTGTTGTTCTTTCATATTCCTCTTAATAGTGAAGCCATCTGATATTTTTCTCTTGACTTCTGACTTGTTTCACTGAATATAAGTCCCTCTAGTTCCATCCATGTTTCTACAAATGTCCCTAGTTTCTCATTTTTGATTGCTGAATAATATTCTATTGTGTATATGTACCACATCTTCTTGATCCAGTCATCTACTTTTGGGCATTTGGGTTGTTTCCAGGTCTTACCAATTATGAATAGTGCTGCAATAAACATAGGAGTACTGGTGCTCTTTTGGATCGGTGTTTTTGTGTCCTTTGGGTAGAATCGTAGGAGTGGGATTGCCAGATCATATGGTAGTCAGGAACATAAAAATATTTCTTACAATTCCAATATTTCTACTGTGTTAAACTGGTATTTTGTGAGCAGATTTTTTCATATACAAGAGGTCCTACAGTATATACATAATCATGTCTGGAATGCTTTTTTACTCACAGAAAAAAACATATTCTAAACATTATTTATAACTATCATATTTAAAAAAATAACATCACTTTACCAACCTTATTCTGAAAGTCAGGTGCTTAAATGTACAATTTAATTCTTTCCATCAATTGTTAATACAAAGGAAAGTGAACTTTATTTGTACATCTCTGGGAATACTTGATCCATAACTCAACTGTGTTTCTTTCTTACATACATATTTTCATGTAGTTGGAATTTTGCAATTGTGAACTACTCTTTTCATTTGGGTGCAATGAACCCAGGCATATAACCTGAAGAATTAGTATTTATATAAATACTAATAAAAAATATAATGAAAAGCCCTTATCTTGTTTGTCTTTTAATTTAAATGCCAGCAATACTTATTGATTCATTTATACTAACTCCAAAGTATTTTCTTTTTCCCACGAAATAATAAAAATGCAGGATCAACATTGAAATACAGAATTACTTCTGAAAGAATAATACCAATTGACACACTTCATATGATAAATTTCTTCTGTAACCCATGATCAGCTGAATCACTCAAAGATTTGAATTCTGTGGCCTGTTTTTATTACTTCACATAAAGTTATACAATAAGAGTAATACACATACTTTGTTTTTCCTGCATCCACTTTTCCTAATCTCCTTTGTCTCCATACGCATCCCTTGACTCCCAACTAAGAGCTAAAAGGCAGGAACAACAAATATTGTTATGGAATTCCTACCATATCCCAACCACGGAGCAATTTAAATATTATTTCATTTAATCTTTTCAATCATCCTATGTTAGAGACAAAATTCAGAGTCTATTTAATTATCTTAAATCCCATGAAGTAGCAGACACTGAAACTCTTTCTACTTCTCCAAGAAAAGAGTTGTTTTGAAGCAATGCCAATAACTGATGGATAAGGTGTATAATGGGGTTTATTGACTTCACTGTGAACTCATAATATAATCAAAGTCATATTTAAAAATGCTTATGTTCCAAAACTTCATTGGCCAGGCCACTGGCTTAGAAATTAGAAAATAAAATACAGTTATGGCTAGCATGCCAAAAATAAATACCAAGTAGGTCAGTTTATTAAACTGATCACATAATGGAAAAGGGGTTAGCAATGTCTTTTTGGCCATCTCAGTGGCATTGTTCCATTGTCCTAACTGGTACAACTGTGTGCTTTACCCACGGCTTTCTTCATGGAAAAGTGCCCTTTGAATTACTCTTTTTTAGTTTTCTTTGCTTAATTTTAGGCAGTGAATAAGTATGTTCATATCACTGAATAACAGGTAAATACATAAGTATGAAATAATTTTTATAAATATTTGAACATGATAAATGTGATGGAAACTACCAGTCTTTACATTTTATTATAACCAAGGTTAACCTTGTGTATTGCTTTATTTCTCCCACTCTGTTTCTGGAGCTTGAAATCTTTCTTAGTCACTGCTGCACATTATGAACACTGCTCTTTGTCTGCCTCCCACAATGCATTCTTGCTCTCTCTCCTCCTTCCCAAAACACTCACAAACAACTGCTTCCTTGTCGTATATGTGTTGCTTCAAAGTCAAATTTAGTAGAACTGTATAAATGCCCACAAAGCATGGGAGGGCTGGCAATCCAAACATAACGATGGTGTTCTTCATTTCATGAGGCTTTTAGAACCTAATACACAGAAATTATTTTTCTTTCCGAAAAGTATAAGAAATGTATGTGAGAATCGATACATTTGAAATCAGACAACAAAGATAGACTTTCATTCCCTCATATTGTAGCTGAGTGACTTTATTCTTTATCCTCATTTGTAAAGTTGAGAAAATAATAAATATTTCCCAGGGTGGTAGTGATGACCAATTGGAATGTTTCAAGGCACATAAATATTCTGTGTCATAATAAATAACAACTCCATTTCACTTTTTTACTCAACTTCTTTACCTGGTTAGTTTTTTAAATCTTTCTATCTTCCTAACCATTTATATATAATTATATATAACAATTTGTAGTAACAAAATATGTCAGGAACCGAAATGTAAAATATTTCATAGAGAATTTTATATATGTATGTTTAGATAATATTAATATTAACAATTCAATGTATATATAGGAGTAAAGAGAGTTGGAAGCATATTTTTATTGAAAAGTCAGCTGTCAAATTTCTTTTGGAAAATAAAATACCTAAAAACATGCTCTAAAGTCTTAGAGGATGAATGTTTTATCCTTGACAAGGATTAGACTCAGGCAGTACCCAATTTTCTTGTGATTTTTTTTCACATCTGTCTACACTCCACTGTTGAGGTAGTCTTTCTTTTCTTTTTTAGTATTTTATTTATTTATTCATACAAGAGCTGGGGTACAGGCCTGAGATGTGGGGGGTAGGTGAGAGGATTTACCAGAGACAGAGTGGGGAGCAGAACAGGCAGATTGACTGAAATACACTGCTGAGGGGAGCAGGGGGCAAGGCAGGAGAGGTACCCTCCCTGGTCCTGGATTGAACTCATGCTGTGGTGGCTGGGGAAACCCCAGAGTGCAGGGCTCAACCCCTTATACCACCAGGGAGGTTCTGAGGTAGTCTTTCTTTAGAAATGCCAAAAATAAAAAAAATAAAAAAAATATATATACATACATATATTTCTTTTCACTTTTTTCTTAGCAACTCCAAACTTTGCCTCCTCCATTTTCTTTCTTGTCTCTTGATGCCAATGTTCCAGGGTAACATTTGAACAAATATGTCTTCATAACCTCAACTCCTTAATACTTACTTACCCTACAGCTAATAATTTTTTAAATTCTTGGGGAATGTGGATTTCCCATGAATGGAATTATCATATTCCTTCTGTTGACTACTGTATGGGAAAAAGTCATGTTTAAATCTCTGTGACATTTTTCAAGAAAATAAATTACACTGGTTGTAACAAATGTAACATGCCAAGCTTGCAAAGTGTCACAGGAATGTTCTTTGACTAAAATTTTAAAAACCAAAATTAGTATAGCATATATAAAGAAACAAACTCTGGTTTTAGCAAACAATTAAAATTATACTATCAGGTCTTCTAAGTCAAGCACTTGAAATTAGTCTTAACTACTCTCTTTCCCTTATTCTGAAGTACAGTCAACAGACAAGCCCTGTTAGTAATTTTATTTTTTCATTTACTCATTCAATTAATGTTTATTATTCCAGATACTGTCTGAAACACTGGGGAAATATCTATAAACAAATAGGTAAAATTTGATGCCATCATTGAGATTATATTCTAGAGTGTGTATGGTGGGGGCAGGGTGGGAGAGTAGGGCAGTCAAATAAGTAAAACCTACAGTATATGAAAAGTACTCTGAGGAAAAATTAATCTTAGAAAAGGTGTTTAGGGAGACCTAGAAGAAAGAGGAGCAGCTCTCTGCTCACAGAGCCAGATGGGAATTAGAATCTAGGAATGAGGAATGACCTAGGAGTCCCTGAGCTTCTGTGATGACTGATGTAAATAGGGATAAGTGTGCTAATGAAACTTTTCCTGTGGGGTCAACACAGATTATAGTGGTGGGGTTGAGAGTGATGAGTGGCTAAAAAAGGTGCAGTTTCTTACCATGAGCAAGAGAAAAATCTAAGGTCTCTTATTAACTCTTGACAATAGTGATGTAGAACCCAGGGAAGACAGAATCCCCAGACCTTTTTCTGAATTTATTGATGAAGCTTCCTCTTCAAAACTACTCCTTCACTCTACCTCTTCTTCAGTCTGTTCAGGCTCAGGTCCATAATACCTATGCCAGGCTTTTGTCTTGCTTCCTGTTGTTCATTTTTCAATCAAAGAAAACTACCTTAAAAATAAATCTGACTATGTTACTTTCCTGCTTCAAACCTTTCTTGGTCAAAAATTATGAGCACATAACGTGTCCACCAGCCCTGTCTCATATTTTATGTTCAAGTTACACAAAATTAGTCTTAGTTATTGTTTTGGAGGACCCTACTTTCATCCTAAGTAGGTTTTTTTTTTTTTTTTTTTTTTGCTACTCCCTTCTTGTGAAATGTCCTTTCTCCTTTTTTTCACTTGACTAAATTTTTCTCATGTTTCAAGTTGCAGCCCGAGACTACTTGTCTCTAATGTGCTTTTCACATATTCAAGTTCTGTTTTTCATAATTACCATTCTACTCAGGACATGTCTTTTGCATGACATCTCAAGTATTATGATTATATAAGTTATGTCCACAAGGACCAGGATCATCCATTATTCAGCCAACACTCCAAAAGCATAGCAAGGGATTTATTTTTAAAACAAACAGAAATCAATGGCCCACAGTCAAACCATGTTTACTAATCCTGGTTTCTGATTTGGAATGTAGTCTCATTAGGTTGGTTCTGATATGGTGAGAAATTATTCTCAAATATAAATCATTGCTGTCTCCTTTTCTCTAATTCTTCTTAGTCCACAAGGCCCACCTACATTCTTCCAAAGAGAAGTAAGATTGTTACAAAGGAATGAGGAGAAGGAAGGAAGGAAGGAAGGAAGGAAGGAAGGAAGGAAGGAAGGAAGGAAGGAA
>JAGFMF010011783.1:573356-584257 GCA_019455555.1 Galemys pyrenaicus | reverse complement strand
GAGTAGTATTCCATCGTGTATATGTACCACAGCTTCCCGATCCACTCATCTGTTTTTGGGTATTTAGGTTGTTTCCAGGTCTTACCTATTGTAAAGAGTTGGTGCAGCCATTTTAAAAAGCAATCTGGATTGACCTTAAAACACTACAAATGGAAATACAGTTTGATTCATCAACCCTACTCTTGGGTATTTATCCAATGAACATACAACCATCAAGTCAAAAAACTGCTCTACATGTTTATTTCAGTACTTTTTACAATAGCTAGCTCTATTGCAGCAACATAAATGCCCATCAATAGAAGATCAAATCAGTAAGATTTTTGCAGTATTTCTACATTATGGAATATTATTCAGCAGTAGGAAAGCCAAAACGGTGCCCTTTCTGGCAAAATGGAAGGTGTTCAGGGAATTATGTGAAATAAAGTGCATCAGAATGACAAGGAGAAATTTTGGACATTTACATAGTAGATGATTTGACAAAATACTTATAAAAACTATTTATCTAATAAAATGAGGTTGCTGAATTTAAGAAAAAGGGAGGAAGGAAAAAAAGATCAATAAGCACAAGGGATGGTGGTGAAGAAAAAAATAAAAAAGCAAAGTATTTTTTAAAGAAAAATAAGCTAAAATAACATTTATCAATCTATCTATCTACCTATCTATCTATCTTTTAAATAGTGACACTTTGTGAGTGTCCTCCCCTTCCAACAGTAAGGACCCTGGGCAAGTTAAGGATCCCCAAACTTGGGGGATGATGGTAAGTCTAGTTGTATTCCTCTTATGACCATCAACCTCATACAGAGCACCAGTTGAAAATATTGGTTATCTGATCTGAATCCCTAGACTCTGGGTTTGTTTGGAAATAGTGGGCACAAGAGAAGAAAAGGGATCAGTGGAGGATAGAGTAAAGAAATAAGAGAACATTTTTGTGCATGAGGAGGAAAGAAAGCTAGTTCAAAAACTTGGTTGATCAAATTCCAACCCATCTAGAAAGCTTCTTTAAAGTGGTTGCATTCTCTCCAACATTCAAAGAGCCCCGTGCTTGGGGATTGGCTCAGTGAGAGAATGGTGCCGCAGTCCTAGACTGTATCTTGTTGGCTTACATCCGTTCTTTGTTCTCAGACTTTAGTTCTGCTATTTAAGATACATGCATATTGGAATCTCACAAAGCAAGAACTGAACTTTTATCCTTTCTTGTTCACCTTCCTGTGATGCTGGAACTCTGACCTCTGAGGAAGAGACTCTCCCCAACTGGTGATGGCATTTCTGAAAGAAATGCTGGGAAGATCATAGGAAATTCTGCAAACTATGTCTCATTGCTGCTACTCAAAACACTTAATGTGGCAGTGAAGAACTACTGCTGTGTGGTGGTGATATGAATGGAAAACAAATGTGTTTCTCTTTCCATTTCCAGCTTTCTTGTGCCCACTTGTTCTCCCCACTGGAAGAACTAACAGTGATTCAGCAGCAAAAAAGAAATGTGATTTGCAGAGTCCCAAATCCAAGTATAAAAGGGTCAGTTTTCAGCTGAGAGACAGTGGCTTAATGATGAGCACATTGTCAGAACCACTATTACCTGGTTGCTCAGAATCTTGCTCTTAATGGGCAAATGGTTCTGAGTGACCATAGCAGGTAAGTGCTTAATTAATTGTTTTGCCACTTACCCTGGTACAGTGAATTTCTAGATTCTATTACAAGGATATGAATGGGAATTTTGCTGTTCTTAATTCTAACTCAACAATTTAATCAATTTCAAATAGCCCATATATTTCTGATGGACTCTGTCTTAGTCTGTTTGAGGTGGCCATAATGATATTCCACAGACTTGGTGGTTTAACAATACATAGTTATTTCTCACAGTGGGAAGCTAAGAGTTCAGTTTCAGGGTGCCAGTGGGTTCTGGTAGGAACCCTATTGCAGGCTGCATACTGGTGATTCCTCACCGAGTCTCTACAAGGTGGAAGGGCCTGGGAGCTCATCTGGGCCTTTTCTATAAGCACTAGTCCCATTTATGAGGCCTTCATACTCATGAACTGGTCATGAAGATTTTCCTAAATCTATTGCCTTGAGGGATGTGATGTTAACCTATTAATTTAAGGGACACAGACACAAACCACGGTAGTTTATACTTGGCACCTCAATTTTTTCACAATCATATATATATATATGTATATATATACATATATATACACACACACACAACTACACACACACATATATCAAAGATAGCTAATTACAAGTCACACAAACTAACTTTAGAACAAAGAAAACCCATAAGCTTGAAGAGTAGGCTGAAAAAAATAAGTTTGGAAAGTACAGGCACCAAGTATATCCGGGTTATTTTGAGGCAGGAAGAGCTTAAAAGTCTCATTCATGTGTCATTGCTGAAATACATAAGCAAAATCATATATATATATATATTTTCTGTCCTTATGTCACTCTGCTCAGGATTCAAAATCCCAGAAGAGGATCTCAGATCATGTGTTCCTCCTTTGGCTCTCCTGGAATGATGAAAAGAGAGATTTATTTGTTACAGATCCCCACTTCACTTCAGATTATGTGTGGGAGAACAAGAGTGATTTAATGCAGTGTGTCATTGGTACAATTCATAATGGGGAGGTCACTACTGAAAATGAAGGCCAAGAAGTGAAAAAAACCACTAAAATCATCTACACCATTTAAAATACTGCCTCCAAATAAACTAGAAAGGACTTGATATGACTAAATGGGTTTAAATTCATACACATACATTTGAAGGTGAGTCATACTCTCTTCCTAAGTAAGTAAAATAATTGAAGGACAGAATTGCTATGTTCTTGTGTTGTCCTAAATTTTTCTTTCACATTTGTACTTATGCAACTTTTACAGAAAAGACATAAATTCCGTGGTATTAACGATAATAACTCTGCAGATCTTCACAGAGAGTCATTTCTCATGATAGCCTGATTTTGAGAGGAGGGAGACATGCTTATTAGTTCTTATTCATTTCCTTCCTAATTATGTTTTCTAGGGGGCGGACTCTTTAAGGGGTATTGTCTTTGTGTTCAGAAATAGGTCCACTGTGGTTACTGTTTCATGGAAGACTTTGCAGTGAGCTGTCTCTGTAAGACAGACAGGGCATCTCTGATTAGACTCCATGACCTCTGCTTACTCTTGGAGTTCTGATGCTGGGGAGTTGTCATATTGTCAAAGCTTGCTTGTGCTGTGTGTGGGACAAGTGTATATATGAGTGTATATAAGTCAGTGTAGACGAGCAAGGCTAATCTTCTCTCCTTTAGTGCTATAAAGATCCCAATAATCTTTTACTTGTGTCAGCTAAGTTTCTTTAAATGAACACCAGTATTTCAGGGTATACATATATACATATATATATTGACATATAACTAGACAATATAATTATTGTCTAATTTTTTTCTCAATTCTAATAATGTCAAAATATTTTTTCTTTTGAGGGATTCTTTTTTAAAAAAAAAATTTATTTCCATTACCTTTTTTTAAGGTTTTATTTATGCATACAAGAGCTGGGGTACAGGCCAGAGATGCGGGGGTAGGGAGGAGGCTGTGTGTGAGTGGATTCACCAGAGACGAGTGGAGAGCAGAACAGGAAGATAGACTGAAATACACTGCTGAGTGGAGCAGCAGGAAATGTAGGAGAGGTCTGCTGTGCTATGTGGGTCCCCTCCCTGCCTGGGGATCAAACTTGCACTGCAGTGGCTGCAGAAGGCCCACAGTGTGGCGCTCAACCCCTTGCGCCACCAGGGAAGCCCATGAGGGATTCTTTCTTTACTGTCTTTTTTTTTTTCCCCAGCCAGAATTTTATCCAGAATTCCAGGTCAATTATTTTAAAATTGATACCTTTGTTTACAAGAATTTTCAGAAGACAGGAAGTGAGTGGACCCATATAAAGTTACTGCCACTGTTGGGGGGTTGGTGAGGAACAAAACAAAACTCAAAATGCAAGTTTTAGCAATTGCTCAGGACAACTAGTATCACAAAATTAACCTCCTTTAACCCAACTTATGCAATCTAATTGATTCAGAGGCAAAAACAACAACTGGCTCATTTATAATTATATGCAACTTCATTTCTAGATGTTCTCTGAAATTTCTTGCTAAAGAGGTGGAGAAAGTCAGCTCTGAGGCTGAAAGTTGATCAATGGCCTCTTTGTTGGTGACAGTACCCACCTCCTCTCTCTCAGACAATAAGTCATGAGGTTTGGCCTTGAGTGAAAGGTTAAAGGAGAACTTGACTTTAAGGAAGGAAAATAAAATTCATTAGTTCTGTATTGGCAAATTATTAATCCCATTTTGTTTTATTCATTCACTCATCTGGTGAGATGACATTTAATCATTTAGATAGACCAGAGACAAAATATAGCTGCCACAAAGAATTACGTCAAATTTTTATTTTTAAGTTCTATATCTTAGTGTGTAAAATGAAAACAATATTTACATTATAAATATATGTGGGGTCCATGTAGCACAGATCATAGAACCCAGCATAGTATAATCACTAAAAGTTACAGAACTCATGTTACAGTCTGAGGTATAATATGCAAATCAATAATTATGATGCATTGTGATTATCCCTAGAGTAATGAAATACTTAATGATATACAGAGTGCCCTGAGGGAGTTTTTGATCAAGCTGAAGGATTCACTAAGGATTTCTTTGTACCAGACATCATTCTATATGCTGCAGTGGTGAACCTGAGAAGGAGGGTTACTGTTCTTATGGAGATGTCTGGTGAAGTTAGGCAAGTGTAACAGATAAATATACAAGTTGATTTCAGAAAGAATGAGCGTATTAAGAAAACAAAGTAGAGAAAAATATAATAAGGAGGAGAAAGTGAGAAGTTGATATTGAATATCTGGTCAGACACTTTCTTCAGATCCACTCTCCATCCTCCTCTGCTTTGGGGAATGATTGTCCGTACATACATTACAGACTTCTGGGGCATCTGGCTGAGTTTGTCCATAGGCAAAGTCCAGTAAGAGGTTGGAAGGAGGGAGGAGAATGAGGAGTGTTTCCACTTTGAGACCAAAATCTCTGTTTAAGCTTGTTAAACTAGAGAGGAATTTATCGAGGAATTATTTAGTTCTAATCAACTGTAGTTGTTAATCTCATTAAAATACATAATAGTTACAGAAAATTAACAAGATTTAAGATACATTTTGGTTAAAACACAAACCCAATTCTTACCTTTTAGAGTGCTGTTCTTTGAAATATGGCCCATATTTCCTTCTTTTTATTTATCTCTTTTAAACAGGTAGTGAACATAATATGTAATGTTCAGATATTAAATGTTTTACAGGGATTTCCATTATCAGGTCTATTCAGCTCAGTGTATATTCATGTATTAATCAATAAAATGTGAGATGCTAAAGAGAATAAAACTATAAAATTATAAGAAAAATATGTCGCTTGTAGGTAATATAACTATATAAGTATTATATGAAATAAACTGAAAATAGAATGCTCCAGAACACATGATTTCTTTTATCTTTTCTGGTTCATTCTCTAAAATCTAAGACTCAAAGAGTAATAGTACATAGCAGATAGCTACTGGTATTTGTTGAATAAATGAAATAAAAAAAACTGTAATTTAGTAAGATGGTTATAAGATTAAAATTTAAAAACCTTGAATTTCAACTTTATGGTAAATATCCAAAGTCTGTTATAGCTCATACTAAAAGTAAATGTATTCATAAAATAAGAGAATGTATGTTTTTTACAGTACTATTGTTGCTAGATAGTATTTAATAGTTTTTTTTCAATAAGACCATGCAATTCTATTGTGAATAATAAAGACAGAGCTAATGAAATAAGAAGCCATGTTGGATAGTGGCTCAAGGGGGTAACAGAATATTTATGTGCCTCCTCTTCAAACTTAAATTACTTTAAATGATAAGAATTATATATTTTGATGAAATAGTATAAGATACTTTTATAAAAATAAAGTTTTCTGTCACCATATTAGAAAATTTAAGACCATATAGGAATACAGAAAATACTTCTTAATCAAGTTTTTTTTTGGGAAAAAAGTTTTAATAAACCAACAAACAAAAGCAAGGTAATGAAAACTGGAGGAAAACCAAAATAATAAAAATATAAGAAAACAGCTAAATGAAGATAAATCCTTTCCAAGTTTCTTCCTACTTAATAACAGTTAAAGTAAATTGTACCAAGGGACTCTAGAACAATTTTGAAAACATTTATTGTTGACTTGAGTTCAGAATAGCTGGGTATGTTGGAATTCTCAATAACTAGGAAACACAAACCAGAAAAATATTTGACTTTGTCGATAGAATGTGTCTTTAAAAAAATGGGTGAAACTATTTTATTGTCTTTAAGAGAAGTAGAAAGTAAGTAATTTTGGAAATGAGATAAATGGAAAAACTATAGAGACAGGAAGATTTCACTGTTGCTACTGTTAAAAGGATCAATATATAAACTCCTGCTAACACATTTTGTTTTTTTAAAGACTTAGTAATTTATTCATACAACAGTTGGAGTATAGGCTAGAGTCACAGGAGGTGAGAGGATTCACCAGAGACAGAGTGGGGAGTAGACCAGGCAGATCTACTGAAACACACTGATGACTGAAGCAGTGGGCAAGGTAGGAGAGGTGTGCTGCGCCATGTGGGCACAGTGTGGTGCTCAACCAGCTGTGCCACCAGGGAGGCCTCCCTGCTTACATGTTTTAAAGTTTGAATGAATTAAAATATTTTCTGACAATATAAATAACAAAACTTTATTCAGTAACAGAAACTGGGCCTTCCTGGTGGTGCAA
Source organism: Galemys pyrenaicus (assembly GCA_019455555.1). Lineage (NCBI taxonomy): Eukaryota > Metazoa > Chordata > Mammalia > Eulipotyphla > Talpidae > Galemys > Galemys pyrenaicus. The sequence continues at coordinate 577,465 of JAGFMF010011783.1, read as the reverse complement.
GGGGTTGAGTGACACACTGTGGGGCTTCCCTAGCCACTGCAGCATGAGTTCCATTCCCAGCCAGGGAGGTGACCCATATGGTGCAGCAGGCCTCTCCTGCCTAGCCCACTGATTCTCTCAGCAGTGTGTTTTAGTAGATCTGCCTGTTCTACTCCCCACACTGTCTCTGGTGAATCCTCTCCACCTCCTGTCCTTGCCCGTGCCTCTGGCCTGTACCCCAGTTCTTGTAAGCATAAATAAATAAATCCCTAAAACAAAACAAAAACAGAAACATTAATTAATCCAGTAATTGTTGAAGAAATCATAAAGAAACCAACAATCCTCTTAAATAACTTAAGGTCTACCTAAACTTTAAGAGATAAATCAATTATCTGGATATAGATTATTATAGAACAAAGAAAGCTAGCTTTTGATTCTTGTTCTATAAAACACTTTCATAATCAAAGCTAGTCAAGCAAATACACAAATTATTACCATCATTATTATCATCATCCAACTATGTATTAAATCAATAGTCTAATGTGACTACATAGATTTGACTGAATAAATTAAGAGTTGTTCAACACATTATTTTTATTGCAATAATGGGTTTAATGAGGAAAACCCTAGGATTATCTTTACATGTAAACTAATTGTTAAAAATTTATAAACTTATTATTTCCTCACCACAATTTTTCTTAGCAAGCAAGAAAGAACCTACCTTAATAATACTAAATGTTATCTTCTGAAACTTTATTGCAAATAGCATATAATTAAAATTACCAATATTAAATATCAGTATGGCAACAGTGTCTATTACCTTTAAACTACTACCATTTAACTTTTAGGTGGAAGTCCTTGTTAATCTAATATGTTGGCAAAAAAATGTTGTTATAAAAACATGTAGTCAATAGCTAATATGATTATTTGCCTAAACAATAAAATAGAATAAGCTAAAAAATTCCTTGATCCAGTCAATAAAAGCACCCTTGATTTTTTAATTTTGCCATATCAGAAACAACATTAACAATACATTTTATTTTTCTTTAACCAGAAAAAGTCGACTGGAAACCATACTAACAACAACATGAAAAAAGTCAGGCAACTTATGAAATACTTGGGAACCAACTCCTGCTGAATAAAAAATTTGCAAGTCCTAAAAGAAGAAAACTATGCATTTAAATAGATAAATGGATAAACAGATCACAGTTCAAGTGAACTCATTTAGACCTTAACCAGGTTAACTATTCTCTAATTAATTTATAAATTTATGTAAACTCAAAAGTTCTACAGAATTGTTTAGTAGAATTTGATAAGCTTTTTTTCAAGTTAATCTAAAGAGGAGAAGATGAACAAAAGTAACCAAGAGCTTTGAAAAATAATTGTGGGAATATTTTAAACAGAAATAAAATTGAAGTTAGGTTTTGAAGAAAACTAACTATATTTTAATTTCTTTTTCTAAAATTTCTCATTCTTTTATATGTGGCTTCCTGTCATGATTAGTAAGATATTTATTACCCTAAAATTATATTAAACATATACATATAAAACATTTAAAACTTTATTTTATATATATATATAGTCAAGTCTATTAGATTGTCAGTGTCACAAAAGTATATTGTGTGTTGCCAAATGTGAACTGATAAGTTTTTGAATGTATTTTATTAAATCATATAGAAAATGAAATATGGAGACACAAGTCTAAATTAAAATAACACTAGTTTTAATATATTGTTTTGTAATGTAGTCTCTTAAAAATCATGTAGAAAACAAAATTTTGAGTTACAATTCATTTGTTATAACAGTACATTTTATGTATTTACCTTATTATGATTTTTAATCTTTTTTTTAAAGATTTATTTATGCATATAAGCACTGGGGTACAGGTCAGAGGTGTGGGGGATGAGAGGATTCACTACAGACAGAGCAGGGGAGCAGAACAGGCAGATCAACAGAAGTACACTGCTGAGGGGAGCAGCGGGCACAGCAGGAGAGGCCTGCTGCACCATGTGGGTCCCCTCCCTGGCCGGGAGCAGGGATCGAACTCGTGCTGTAGTGGCTGAGGTTTGCTTCATAGTGTGTTGCTTAACCCACTGCGCCACCAGGGAGGCCCATGATTTTTATTCTTTATGACTTCAAATTTTTGTCTTATTTCATTTCACTCTGCAGGACTCCCCAAAGTATGCCTTTTAGGGAAGATCTAGTGATAAAAGAATCTGTCAGCTTTTGTTTATCTTAGAATGTCTTTAAATTCTCAGTTATTTTTTGAAACAGTTATGCTAGATATAGGAGTCTTGGTTGACAGGTTGCTTTTTCTTTTAGCACACTGAATATGTTGGCCTACTGCCTTCTGGCTTCCAAAGTTTCTGATGCAAAATCTGTTGAAAATCTAATTGAGTGTCATTTGGATGTGATGAGTTGCTTCCCTCTTACTACTTCCAAGATAGTCATGTTGATTTTTCAAAGTTATTTGTAAAGAATCTTGGTGAGGTTCTGAATTCATTTTTCTTGAGGATTTTTCCTATTTTCTTGATGTTTATATTCAAATAGGTCATCATTTTGAGGAATCTGCACTGATTTTATCTTCAAATAATCTCTCTGTCCCTTTCTCTCTCTCTCTGCTCCTTCTGGGACTCCCACAATGCATATGTTTCTCTGCTTCAATTTTTCTTTCTGTTCTTCAGACTCAATAAATCAGCCTTTAAATCCCTGTAGTGAAATTTTGATTCGTTATTTCACTTTACATTTCTTTTTTATTTCTTTCTATGTTATCTCTTTGTTAATACTTCCATTTTGTTCATATATAATTTCCTTGACTTACTCCAAATCTTCCTTTAATTTTTGACCATGCTTATGAGAGTTGTTTAAAGTCTTTATCTAGTATATCTGCCATCAGGTCTTTTTCAGGAAATTTCTATTGCTTTATTTAATTTTTTGATTGATTATACTTTCCTGTTTTTTTTTTTTGTTATTCTTGTTGAGAAGTATGAATTTTAATCTACTAATGTGGTATTTTGTTGTGTTCTGTTATTGTTTTTGCCTTTTTTTAAAAATTACAATAAAAACATCATAGATTCTGTCTATGCTGAGGATAAACCTGGAATGTAATCTTAAGGTCTTATTTTCTCAGATCTTTCTGAGCCTTTCTCTGGGCATGTGTGGACACTTTAGTTTTTCCTATATATGCAGTTGTTTTTGAATTATCTTATATTTAAAGAGAAAAATTAAGGGTAAAAAAATGGTGCTGACTTACTAAATCTCCTGAAAGTCATTTTAGTTCAGGTGGGAGGGTCTTGTAGGAAAGGGGGAGGCAGAATTACAATAACAATGATTGTCTCCTTTGTACCTCTGTGATCAGAAGCAGGATTCAGCAGAGACTAGATCCTTTATAATGGAGGATTCTCAGAATCCTGGCTCTCCGAATCTCTGGCTCTCAGAAGCTATATTCAAGCTGCTCCAGAAACAGGTGTTCAGCTACCTGTCACTAGTCTGAGAGAAGGAGATGGGGAGCTGCTACTATGGTAGGAGCTGAAATGACCCCGATTTGCCATCTAATCTTCTTCTAGAAGTTGCAAGTCTTCAATGAACTGGAGATCTCAAAATGTTTACATTAGATGGATTCTGCCAGTATAGTTGTTATGTAGATGGGGAGATATGTTCCTGGTGCTTCCTACATTACTGTCTTCCCAGAATCCTCATGTATGCTGTTTTTGACACAGATGTTTTATACTAACATGTATTTGAACCAACTGACATGGACATTTTTGGTTTCTTTACTATTGTAACAGGGTGGTCCCAGGAAAAGGGGAAGTTCCAAAATCCTGGTTCCACCCTAAGTGGGTGGAGCTGAGTAGAAAAAAGATTTCTGCAGAGAAGAGAGAAGGAAGGAAGGAAGATGGAGAGCAGCAAGGAGATCTGGAGGAGGTACGTGGAGCAGAGGGACATGTGAAGAAAACTGCTTGCTTTTTGGTCTTAGACTGGTTGGAACAGATGTGGGTGAGAGACCCATGGGAGGTGAACAATGGCAGCTTTCATCTTAATTTTGATTTTGCTCTTTTCCTCCCAGATTTGTCAGACTCTTTCTGACCCTTTTCTATGGGTCTCTACTGAAAGGTCCTTTAGATGTGTGG